>JACEFZ010012904.1:112500-258078 GCA_014155875.1 Cepaea nemoralis
CCTCCACATTAGCCTTACCTGCGAGCTTGTCAGCCCGCTCATTTCCTTGTACTCCCGCATGCCCTGGCACGAAGATGAAACTAATCTTTGCCAGCCGAGACCGCTCCAGAGACAGCAACCACTCTCTTCGGATCCACCCCATCTCTATCCTCTTGAGCATGCTCATTGAGTCGCTAAGGAAACATGCCCTATTGAATGTCTGTGTCTCGAGCCATGTTATTGCTTTACTTACTGCCATGACTTCCATAGTCAGGCTACTTGTGGTCTCAACAAAAGCACCAGAGTCCTCCTTCACAATTCTCCCTCCGGCCCGAGCCGTGAAGGCTCATGAGCTTCTCACATATCGGACGACTGACCCATCTGTGTAGATGACAGCATCACCGTCTAACGAATTCTCGAAAATCAACGCTTGTACTTCCGCCTCCACAGCAGCCGGATTTTCTTGTCTGCATTTTCTGTCTAGTTGGATGCAAACTGAAAAGGACGTACAGAAATCTGTTGGCACTTGTACCCACTCCTCGCCAGGTTCTAAGTCCTCCAGTGAACACACCTGTTGAAGAATGTCTTCGGCTTGACCCACCCACGACCTTCTTCTTTTTAACCTGCTGCCCTTCACCTTCCTAATTTCACTATGCAGTGGATGTTGTGTGTTTGCGTTAACTCTGAGGTAGGCACGTGCTCTGCAAATTTGTAGTCTGTCTTCAATGGTTGGAAAATCAAGAAGGTAGCGCATCGCCCTGCATGCTGTATCTCTTGTACATCCAAGAATAATGCGCATAGCTTCGTTTTGTATCCTTTCCATCCTTTCTATCTGATTACGGCTGAGAGTCAGGATTGCCATCGCATACTCAAAAACAGACATGACCAGCCCCTCGTATAGGAGGCATAGATGGCGCTGCTCACAGTTTGCTGCCGCCATCATCCGCATCGCAGCCAAACCCCGCTTGGCCTTTGTTATCACCTGGTCTATGTGCTCATTATAAGCAAGGCTTCGATCAAAACGTATCCCCAGGTAATTCATTGCCTGCGTTCTTTCCACAGTCTCTGAACACAGATTACAGTTGGTGTTGGAGTGTTGACAATATGATTATTCAAAGATAACCATGTCACTGTTGCCTTTGTTGGGTTGACCATTGCCCCAGCTTCAGCACACCAAGTACTTATGCGATTTAGTTCTCTTTGCAGTTCCACAGCAACCTGATCTCTATCCTTACACTGACGATACACTGAAACATCGTCGGCATATGACAATGTCCTCCCCGGTCCAGTGATCTGCTCGCTGGTGATTCTCACTGTGTAGGCGTTGAACAGCACCGGAGATAATGGTGATCCCTGTGGTAGGCCAGGATATATTGTTGTTGGTTCCGAAGTCCAACTGCCACATCTAAAAACTACTTTCCGTTGGAAGAGGGCTGCAGCGATCCAACTAAGGAGGAACGGACTTATCTTGAGTTCAAGAAGCTGAAGCATTAGAAAATCCAATGGTACTCTGTTGTACGCGTCCTCAAGATCAATCGCTGCAGCAAAGGTTTCAATGCCTGAGTGGAAACCTTCATAAACATCATGGGCAAAAACTGCTGCATTGGTCCAGGTTTCTCTTTTGGGACGGTACCCTCCCAGGGTAGGTGGGAAAACACCTTGCTTCTCTAGCTGGCTTGATATTTTTCTGGCAATTAACTTCTCCAGCAGCTTGCCTATTGTATTCTGCATGGTGATTACTCGATATCCCTGAATTGTGTGGTCTTTGCCAGGCTTCGGCAAGGGAATCAGATAGCTGTGTAACCACTCCTCCTTGATGCTAGCACTCCCTATACTGTTGTTGTACATGTCTGCTAGTTTCTCTAGCTCGTTGTCGGTACACCTATTGATGTCGTCATATCTTATGCCATCTGGCCCTGGAGCGCTGTTTTTTGATCGTCGAAGCACAGCCTTGATTTCTTTCACTGTCACTGTGTCTTCATCCGAAATGTTCTGGGCCTTACACCTGTCTGAGGTGACCTCCTTGGCAAGATTTCGGCCTCTCATGTCTGTCTGGTTGCTCTGCTCTAGATAGCGTTCGAAGAGGGCTTTGCCCTTGTTCTCGTCAGTCCTCTGCCAGATGAGGTCAGCACCTTGGAAGTCAGAAATTCTCTTATTCTTGACTACCCCACTCATGCTTTTATGTAGTCGCCAGAACAATTTCAGTGACTTGTCTGTGCTTACTCTTTGACATACCTCTGCCCATTTTTCACCTTTAACCACCTTAACCAGTTTTTTTAAATAGCTTACTTTTGTGTGCATCTCTCTTTCTAAGTGCATGCAGGGACCAGGATGGGCAACTCTGTTCTTCTTGGCGTTTTGCCATTTCCTTACAGCACTACGCTTATCCATCCAGGCCTTCTCCACCTCAAAATTCCACCAAGGTGGCTGCTCCCAGCTGTTTTTCCTGCCCTGAAACTTTCTGCGCTTGTCGCGCCTTATTTTACTCACCACATCTTGCCCTGTACTGTCATACTGGAAAGTCTTGACCAGTTGACTTGTGCTGCCTGGTTCTGCCTTTCTCCACCAATATGCTGCAAGGGTGGTGGTCGCTGCCGTGGTACCCTAGGACACCCCATCTACACACTGTAGTGAGTGAAGGAGAAACCAGCGCCAGATCAATAGCACTGTCCTCATCACCTGGGCGGCTAGCTGTCCTGGTGACACAGCCACTGTTGATACAAACCAGGTCAATGGTTTCAAGTGCAGTCTCGAGCTCCTCCCCCTGTGTGTTGGAGGAAATGTTTCCCCATGATCTGCCTTTAGCGTTGAAATCGCCACAGAAAATGACATTTTTTTCACGACCTAATATGTCACTTAAGCACTGCCACTTCTGGGAATCCACACACCGTTACGGGCATAAACATTAACCAACACGAATGGTAGACCGGATTGAACTCTGACCTCCTGTATTTGTTTGTCCTCATTGTCCCAGCTGGACATGTCTAGCTCTGAAGCAACCATACTATCGCGGATGAGAATCGCCATTCCCAGATGTCGCCTGTTGTAGAAACATTTGAAGCCAGCCTGTTTGAGTAGCTGATCACGCAGTCTCGTCTCCTGGAGTGCTACAATGTCGTTCCTGTAAATCAGGTTTTCTAGAATTGGGCCACGTTGTTTCACGCTGGCGCAGTTCCAATATAGGATGCAAGTATACATGAGGCCCAGACGGTCATACTTAAGTCTAAAACATCTTACCCCTCCACGCTTGCGTCGCTTGCAGCCACAACGTTGGCCCCGCCAGTCTTGCTTTGTTGACTGCCGTCCTCAAGGAACACACAAATTGTTCCGCCATGTTTAAAAAAAACCGAACACCACAGAACCACACATGCTGCGAAAATTCACTCAAGGATTGCTTCGCTCAATGCACGAAACTCCGTAGCATCGGCGCAGATCTTGAGAAGAAACTCCTGGTTTTATCATCCTGGCACACAAATTACACAGTAGGAGATGAAAATATCCATCTCCTACGCGAAAAGGTAGCGGTCAGAAAAACAACACAACCGTCCTTCGCAATCTTGATCGGAAGAGCTGTTAGGATTGTTCATACATATCTATAATGCTCTTGGCGAAGAAGAAGAAGAAGAAGAAGAAGAAGAAGAAGAAGAAGAAGAAGAAGAAGAAGAAGAAGAAGAAGAAGAAGAAGAAGAAGAAGAAGAAGAAGAAGAAGAAGAAGAAGAAGAAGAAGGAGGAGGAGGAGGAGGAGGAGGAGAAGAAGAAGAAGAAGAAGAAGAAGAAGAAGAAGAAGAAGAAGAAGAAGAAGAAGAAGAAGAAGAAGAAGAAGAAGAAGAAGAAGAAGAAGAAGAAGAAGAAGAAGAAGAAGAAGAAGAAGAAGCAACAGCGGAAGAAGAAGAAGAAGCTGAAGAAGAGGAGGAGTAAATGTTCTCACATTTAAGGATTCTATTGCGATACCACACAAAAACTACAATACAAATGTTTCTGTGTGACCAATGATATCTACATATTTCTCGATTGTTTTTTGTTTTTTCGTGAGGTCAGTTTGCACATGTGCTTTATCTTTCTCGTTGTTGAATTGTCCTAATCAAATGGCGTCAAATGACTAATCAATTGGCGTCTATTAGATGCGGTAATAATTATTCGTCGCCTAAAGAGATAAAAAAGAGGAGTACGGCAGGGATGTGTACTGTCCCCAAGCCTCTTTAACCTATACACAGAAAGAATTGTTAAACAAGTTGAAATGCCTGGGCTCAACATCAATGGAAGAATCATAAACAATCTTAGGTATGCTGACGATACCGTGTTACTAGCAGAAAGTGAGCAAAAGTTGCAAGACCTAGTGGAACAAGTAAACAGGCACAGTGCATAATGTGGCTTAGATATTAACATCCAAAAAACAAAAACTATGATAATTAGTAGTGAAAAGGAAAGGTCATCAATGAACATCACAGTAAATGGGCAGATACTAGAACAAGTAACACGTTTCTCTTATCTTGGACATATAATAACACTCAGACAATGGCAGAAGTGAAATGGAAATTTAAAAAAAAAAAAAAAAAAAGAATAGGAATGGCCAAAAATGCTTTCAGCGGCCTGAAATCAGTATTAACATCTAGAGATATGAATAACGCATTAAAAACGAGAATTGTCAAATGCTACGAATATTCAACGCTATTGTATGGCGCGGAAGCCAGGACACTGAACAAACAACCAGAAAGTCGCGTAGAAGCCCTGGAGATTGCCATGTGACGGCACACTCCACCAAAGTCATAAATGGGGTTTTTCCAGTTCTGCACAAGAATGGACAAATAGGAAAGGAAGACTCCCCCGATGTGTCTCCACCTTGCCGTGGTGGGGGAGCTTGCGTGTCCCATCGACCCCATGTGCTTGCCGATGGGTGAAAACTACATATCGGACGGCTCGTGGGATAGGGACCAGACTAAGAGAGACACAACCTGCTGCTCTGCAGGTAAGACTGAGGATAGCAGTCAAAATCAGGCAAACGATCCCTAAATCTCAGTCCGGACATAACCTGTAAGGCTCCCATCCGAGGTGTATGGCTGAACGTCTCTAAGCCATAAACTCTCGGAAGTGAGAGCCTGGCCGACACAAACCTACATCAAAATTGTGATGATGTGCTGAGAACGCTACATGCTCGGCGCAGATTCGTTCGATGGCTCTTAGCTGGGGGATATGAGGTATCCCCGGATGAAAGGGCCTGACCGTTACTCGCCCACAGACGCACGGAGGTAAGGTGCTGAGCCGGCAGCACATGTAGCCTACCTCGTGAGCGAGTAAAAAAGGTGGAAAAACACCTCGGTCGCACGTCTCGCAGACGTCCGATAGTCTGTAACCACACTCATGGAGTGAGTGTAGTCAAAGGTGGAAAATTGTCTCGTTGACACGAAATGGAACGCCTGTCTTGCGAATCCATTACGTGGCAGCCCGAAGCGAAAGCTTGCTGTGTGGAAGCCGAAACAGGAGTCTCGAAACCCGAGGAAGGCTAACCTCATTAAAAAAATGCCCGCCGGAAGCCGGAAGTGTCGTCCTACGGGTGGTAAACTAAAAATTGACACTACGCAATTACGTCCGAGTGAAATGTCTCTCGTGCTAGGAACAGCTCTGACTACCTAGTTTCCGAATGCCGCTCTTGTTCGGAACAGCTCTGATTAAGTAGTTTTCCGAATGTCTGTCGTGCCTGGAACAGCTCTGACGGGCGCAACGACAAGCACATGTCCGAAAACTCGCTTAGTGGATACCGTCTGCAAACGTGTCTGGTTTGTAAGGGAATGGCCCGGGGCAAACGAAATGACCAATATATTGAAGTGAGGATTTAAAGCAGCCATGAGCAGGACGTGACGATTTCCCTCGGTGAGCCCAGATCCAGGGCGTTATGTGTCGGCCCTGCAACTATGGAAGCAACCTTGGATGGCGGAAAATGCTATGGACTGTCCCTGCCTTCCTTTGAGGGATGACCGTTGTCTTCGACCGTTCTAACTTGGCCAGCATGGTTGTAGATGGCACCACAAAAGTGAGAGTCTCCCAGGAATGCTACCTGGTCAAAAAAGCACGCTAAAGTCGATGTGTTGGCCTACGGGTTTCGGCCCAAGAGTTCATAACAGACACACCGCAATCACATCTGAAAAAACACTCCGGATGAACGAAAAGAAGAAGGAAAGGAAGATACCATTGGAAACGAAAGCAGCGTCACAGAACAACAAAGGGCTTTCTCTGTGTGTGATTCGAAAGGAAAGGACGTGTCTTCCAGAGAGCCGTGTGTGAAGCGCCGTATGCGACTTATTCCGAGCTTCGGCGAATAGAGTTCAGGAGGAAAGATCGATTGGCAAATGGATACTTAAGGCAGCTCTGAGTCAGGAGAGGGATTCGATGATGATGATCCAGCAGTGAAGTAACCGGGCGCTAAAACCTAGATCGGAATTGAGAATCAGTGGATCATGGCTTCAAGCAAAGCGCGGTAGACTGGGCGCTCATCGGTGGATTGGTAAAGTAGGTGCCGATCCCGTCTATAGGGATCAACCTACAGGTCTGCGAGAGTTTTATGTCCTTATGTCTGCTACGGAATAAACTTCTGGTAGCGCTTTGATATCTTGAATTGTGCCGTTGATTGTCACTGTTATTCAAGGTAAGGACGCAAGTTTAATTCCTCGTCCTTCGTTACTGTTTTGCATTTTTACGAGTTGATACCTCGACTGTTGCCGGTGTAGGCGCATCGAGGCAGAGATGTGGATATACAGACGAATATGTCGTATGTCATGGAAACAAAAACAATCAAATGCTGAGGTCCTAGAAAAACTGGGAATGAAGAGAAAGTTAATGAAAGAAATAAAGAGGAGACAAGTGAAATATTTTGGCCACATTAAAAGACATGATATTGATACTCTTATTAAAAACTATACTGGAAGGCAAGGTTGAGAGCAAAGCGAGCAAGAGGTAGACAATGATACAAGTGGGAGGATAATATCAAGAGATGGACAAACATCAATCTGACAGAATGTACAGTCAAGGCGAGAGACAGACAGTGTTGGAGATCCATTGATTGCTTGGATGCAAAAGTGGTGATGAAATATGCCAGATTGAATAACACACAGCGGCATATTAAATGTTTGGAATCTATTATTTATATTTATTCAAATAAACAAACAAACAAGATAAAACAATTGTGTGAAGGTTGTATAAAAACATGAAAAGTTTAATATATGCAACATTAATCACTTTGCTTATTTATTGAATTGTATTGATTGAAATTAGCGTTTAAGTCCACACGTTCTTTTAGCGAAGCTCTCCCGTTATGTTGGAAGCGACATCTTCAAATCTGTCTTTCCCTAATGTTTCTAATTTTTCTATTACCTTGTGTTATTCTATATCCACATATGCTATATGTCTTTTGTGTGTGCTAATAAACTCCTGTTAATTTACGTTGTACATTAAACATGGACACACATGTTATTACCGTTGGTGTACCTGGCACTTCCTGTTACTATAATGAGCGAACGATTAACAACAAAAGTGAAGTAGTTGGTTATTCATGAATATTTTAATAACTTTCAAACTTTTTTTGATTAAAGGAATTTTGTTTAAAATCGTTTAAAATTGAGGTTTTTTCGGGAAATCAAAAATTAAATTTTAAAGGGAATTTTACCTTCTTTTCGTTTTTTTTTATTTTTCGCACACCAACTCCCGTTTTTAAGAAAAATGAAACCCCTGGAAATTTAAAAGGGGCCCCTTTTTTAAGCCAAAGACCCCCTTTCAGTAATGTTCGGAAAAACGGGTCGAGAGCAAAAAACGGCCGGGGGTCCCCGGGGAAAGGGAAAGGAAATTTTTAAGGGTTTTTTCCAGTTACCGGGAAAAAATTTATTTTTTTCCCGAAATACCGGGACCTCCCAAAAAAAAATTTTACACTAGCAAAATTTTGGTCTATTAAAATTTGGTTGTTTTTTTTTTACTTATGGAAATCATACCAGTGAGATACAGCTTGACAAGACGAATCCAACAGTATCTAACGAAGAGTATACGTTAATTCTAAGCGGAGTTATGAATATTTTGGTGACATAATTTAATACTTCTTAGTTTTTGAGTTTTTCTACGAGCAGTATGAAGATCCCCTGCCGGCTTGCTAGGCCAGTCACAGGTTTAGGACACTAATCTGACCACAGGGAGTCCATCCCCTATGGCGAGCCATAGCCTCGTTAGCCCATGACCTCGCGGTCATGGTTGCCCGGTCTGCACCACGTGAAGGTGGGGGTTGACTTGTGTAGTCTGCGAGTCATCGGCAGGCTACTAATTTTCGCTCTTCACCCCTCCTGTAGCAAGTTCCATCGTGCCGCGACCGGAAATGAAAACAGAAATCATATACGGAATCATAAAGCCATGATTCACCGTGTCTCCCAGTTTGCGCTAGTTCAGACCATGCATTCTTTCGACGTCATTCATTCATTCAAATCTCACGTGACAATAACACACGTCATCCAGGGTTTTCCAGGAAAGGTATGCTTAATATTCCGTGCACAGCTATTGGTTGAAATCATCGTGACCTTTTATATAAATAACATTATATTTCATACTTACCGTAATTAATTTTTTAAAGGCTCTGGTAATAGACAGGCATAACTTTTAGATGAATTTTCATGTTCTGCATGCAAATTTACATATATTTGGAAAGTTTCTCATCGATAGACAAGCTTAACTTGTCGATGAAATCAACATTTTCCTTAAAGATGTGCTTTTCGTGAATGGGGAAACGCATGGCAAAGGGCCATGGCGGCTGCGCATGCGCATATCGTAGGGACTGGCATGTACACTTTCACTTTTTAACACTCAAAACGTGCAATTTAAACTACTAAAGTTAAAGAGAACACAAGTTTAAAGATTAATAATAATTTATTTGTATACTTGTGCTATTTTTTAATCATTTAATGTGACAGAACATATTTTTGAAGTCAGTTTTCATAATCCGCTTATGACACATGTTGGTTGAGACCGACCGCGCATGCAAAGGGAAATGGCACGCTGAACCGTAATTTTTTTTTTTTTGGGGGACGCTGTAGATAGAACGTTCAATTATATATATATTTTTGAATTCTGCATACAATTTTAAATATTTCTGGAAAGTTTCATCACTGTGATAACTTGACATGTGGATGAAAAACATTTTCTGCGAAGCGTGTCTTTGTGAATGGGGAAATGCAAGGCCATGCGCCGTGGCGACTGCGCATGCGCGTATCGATCGCTGTGGCATGTTACACTTTCACTTTTTAACACTCAAAACGTGCAATTTGACCTAAAGTCAAAGAGAACACAAGTTTAAAGATTATTAATAATTTATTTGTATACTTGTACTATCTTTTAATCATTTAACATGACGGAACATATTTTTGAAGTCAGTTTTCATAATCCGCCTATGACCCGTTGGTTAAGACCAACCTCGCACGCAGAGAAAAATGAAAACGGCAAACTGAACCGTAAGTAATTTTTTTCTGGCGCTTGCAATAGAAAACCATCAATTGTAGATGGATCTTCGAATTCTGCATCAGATTTTTCAGAAATTTTGAAAGTTTCATCGCTAACTTGCTTTAATTGTGGTTGAAAAACAGGCGAAAATGTTACAATCACGAAACCCAAAATAGGCGGCTTGACTATATAAATATCTTTGTGGAACAATGATTGTGTTCTCGATAGCGTAGTCGTAAGCAGTCCGCCTGTCACACGGGAGACCCGTGTTCTCTTCCCGGCTGGGCATTTTTAATTTTTATTTTATTTTTCACAAAATTATTAGGTGATATAATAGAAACTATTAAACATTACAAACTAAAATATTATATAGAACTAAGAAACTGGAAATTTGTGAATAAAGTGTGCTCTATGGATATATGCGAGCTGCCGACTGCCGGGGAGCGCATCTGACAGAGGCAGCGGATTGATCGCATATCGGAATCGATGAAACCAATAGATCTTTGTTTAATGTGAATTTTAATTGCCATATAAAACATCGCCCCTGAATCAGCAAAGTTTCATCGCTAAACTTGCTCGAATTGTGCTTGAAAAACAGATTTTCTGCGAAGATGTGACTTTGTGAATTGGAACCCCAAGGGTCATGACGGCCGCCGCATATAGATTGCGCTACACTTTTCAACACACAAAACGTGCAATTTGACCTACTAAAGTTAAAGAGAATGATATTAACCCTTTACAGGGCAGACGCTTGTCCGTTTTGTAGCCCTGAACGGGCAAGATTTTTTCAGGTTCTGTAAAAATTTTGGGTCGCGTTAGTAAAAACATCACAAATAAGGTGTTAGTCAACCGATTTTAGTTAAATAAACAACACAATGAAGGGAAAAGCATGCAGAATATGTTACTCACGTGATTGTTGCTGGTAATCCATATATGAACACAAATATTTACGAAATACGGCATGTTGTTTGTGATTTTCCGTCATCTATACGGCAATTTACAAACACATTTTCAGAATCATAATCACTTTCTTTAAAGTCCGACTCACGACTGCTAATGCAAAGTAACGCTTTGCACTGATATCTAGCTCCGATTAATAATCAACTTCGTGCCCTTTAATGTCATTTAAATTGAACAGAGCGAAATCTCGGCTATCACTTGAAAAATCGCTGAAATCCATTTTGAAAAACAGCGTAAAACTCCCAAAAACTATCAAAACAAGTCCGTAAAAGTCTGTTCAAAGTCATTGTAGCGCGTTTACAAATGGCGGCCACGTTGTCAAGCTATGGGTGAAAGTGAAAGTAGCCGACGGAAGTGTCGGAAAGCCGAGAGATTGCGTTTTTACAATGCATAATAGTATCGGCCGGAATCGGACGCTACGCTCGTATTTAGAGACCGGCCGGTAACGGACGATACGCCTTGTAAAGGGTTAAAGAAGACTTTTATAATGATCTGGAAGATGTCATAGAAGAAACCCCCAAACAGGACATCCTGATTGTGCTGGGAGACTTCAATGCAAAAATAGGTAGAGAGCAAACTAATAAAAAAGTGGCCGGTATGGAAAGCCTACATACAACTTCAAATGATAATGGATGGAGAGTCATCAACCTGGCAGAAGCCAAAGGACTGCAGATTAGCAGTACCAGACTACAAAGAAAGGATATACACAAACAAACTTGGAAATCATATGACAAGAGAACCTATAATCAAATAGATCACATTTTAATTAACAACAGAAATGCATCAAACATACAGCAAGTCAGAAGTTATAGAGGAGCTGAGTGCCACAGTGACCACTTCCTCGTTGGAGCAAAATTTAAAATAAAACTTAAGAGAGCTTTCTATACTAAATTACAAAGATTACACCCAACATATAACAGAGAAAAACTACAAGACATTACAGTCAAAGAGAAATTTACAGATGAAATAAAATGTAAACTTGAAACTCTGCAAAACCCTTTGGAGGAAAGCGTTGACCAAACTTGGTTGAACATCAAGAATACAATTCAATCTACCGCAGAAGAATGTGTCGGTGTGTTAACCACGCATAGAAAGAACAGATGGTTCAATCAAAAATGTGAAGAAGCAGTCATTAGGAAGAAGAATGCCTGACATGTATGGTTAAATGACATCAATAACATCCAAAAGGAAGAGCATTATAGAAATGAATGTAAAGAGGCTACAAAAATAGTCAGACAGCAGAAGCGAGAATATATGAGTAATATAATCAAAGATATGGAAACTAATCACCAGAAAAATGAATCCAGAAAATTTTTTAAAGAACTGAAGTCAATGAAACGAGGGCACCAACAAAACACATATGGTTTAAAAGACAAAAATGGGAATATGATAAATACCAATGAGGAAATGTGCAACACATGGAAAGAATATTTTATTGAATTACTAAATTGTGAAGCTCCAAGTAACATTTTCCCACAGGAAGAGGTTCTAACATGCGAACCACAAATTGAAGAACCTACATTTGAAGAAATCCTATATGTAATCACACGACTTAAAAACAATAAGGCAACTGGGACTGATGGAATTGCTGCTGAATTTATAAAGGCAGGTGGCCATGCATTACATCTAAAGCTATACGAACTAATAATAAAAATCTGGAGGACAGAAGAATTACCCCATGACTGGAAAGAGTCATTATTGATACCTATCTTTAAGAAAGGAGACAAGTTCCAATGTGGAAATTATAGAGGAATATCACTACTGTCCACAAGCTATAAGATACTATCCGCAGTATTACTAAATAGACTAAAACCATATTCAGAAGACATATTAGGTGACTACCAGGCGGGTTTTAGACAAAACAGATCAACAATAGATCAGATATTTATCTTACGACAAATAGCCGAGAAACATTGGGAATATAAAAGAGATCTCCATAACATTTTTGTGGATTTTAAAAAGGCTTATGATAGTGTCCATAGGAATAGTCTATGGAATGCTATGCAGGAATTTGGAATACCAAGGAAGTTAATCAACATGACCAGACTATGCATGGAAGATACTTATAATATAGTAACATATAAAGGCAGGAAATCAGACCCCTTCCAAATAACATCTGGCTTGAAACAGGGTGATGCACTATCGCCGCTACTCTTCAATCTGGCTCTAGAGAAAGTTGTAAGGAAGATAAAGGAGGAATGTGATATTGGAGGAACATCCAAGCTGCTTGGTTATGCAGATGATATAGATATTATAGGGCAAAGTGAACAAAAGACATTGGAAATATTGACTCACTTAAAGGAAAAAGCCCAACAGATGGGGCTGGTTATCAACCAAGATAAGACAGAATATATGGTAATTTCAAGAGACGGAATGGCTAAAAACTCTGGCCACATACAAATAGATAATATGACCATTAAAAGAACGGAAACATACAAATACCTGGGTACAATCTTCAACTGCTCCAACATCATAAGGGAAGAAATACAAACTAGAATCAACTCTGGAAATAAGATATACTATGCACTACAACATCTACTAAAATCAAAGGCGCTATCTCGTAACACCAAAATCACAATATACAAAACACTGATCAGACCAGTTGTGCTGTATGGCTCTGAAACCTGGAGTACAACGAAAGGAGACGAAGCCTTGTTACAAACCTTTGAGAACAAAATTTTAAGACGCATCTTTGGACCCATTAGGGATACACAAAGTGGAGAGTGGAAAAGAAGAAGTAACAAAGACATTTATGATCTGTTTAAGTCCCCGCTAATCACTGGTATCATGAAGGCTAATAGACTACAATGGCTGGGGCATATAGAAAGAATGGAAGATAATAGGGAAACAAAACTCGCTTACACTCAGGAAATAAATGACCGTAGACCCCGAGGTAGACCAAGAAGACGGTGGAGAGATAATACATGTACAGATCTACAAGCACTTGGAATCGACTGGCAAGAGAAGGTCCACCAGAGAGACAATGGAGACGGATGTATTTGCAGCAAAGAACCTCAATGGCTCGGAAAGCTGAAGAAGAAGAAGAAAGTTAAAGAGAACACAAGTTTAAAGATTATTAATAATTTATTTGTATACTTGTACTATTTTGTAATCATTTAACCTGACGGAACATATTTTTGAAGTCAGTGTTCATATGACCATTTGAGACAATCGCGCACACACAGGCGCGCAGACACCAGCGGGTGTCACTGGAGCAGGTAATAGGACACACTGGAGAGTTCTCATTACGGGTGAATAGCATGAGAAAACGCAACTTGTCTCACCTTCACAAAATTGTGAATATCTTCACTTATAAGTGACGTACAGGCATCATTGAGGTACCATTAGATTTTGAATTTCAAGGCCTATCTTCTGTGGTAATTTCAAGAGACGGAATGGCTAAAATCTCTGGCCACATACAAATAGATAATATGACCATTAAAAGAACGGAAACATACAAATACCTGGGTACAATCTTCAACTGCTCCAACATCATAAGGGAAGAAATACAAACTAGAATCAACTCTGGAAATAAGATATACTATGTACTACAACATCTACTAAAATCAAAGGCACTATCTTGTAACACCAAAATCACAATATACAAAACACTGATCAGACCAGTTGTGCTGTATGGCTCTGAAACCTGGAGTACAACGAAAGGAGACGAAGCCTTGTTACAAACCTTTGAGAACAAAATTTTAAGACGCATCTTTGGACCCATTAGGGATACACAAAGTGGAGAGTGGAAAAGAAGAAGTAACAAAGACATTTATGATCTGTTTAAGTCCCCGCTAATCACTGGTATCATGAAGGCTCGGATGGCTGGGGCATATAGAAAGAATGGAAGATAATAGGGAAACAAAACTCGCTTACACTCAGGAAATAAATGACCGTAGACCCCGAGGTAGACCAAGAAGATGGTGGAGAGATAATACATGTACAGACCTACAAGCACTTGGAATCAACGACTGGCAAGAGAAGGTCCACCAGAGAGACGAATGGAGACGGATTGTATTTGCAGCAAAGAACCTCAATGGCTCGGAAAGCTGAAGAAGAAGAGAAGAAGATCTTCTGTGGCGGTCTCATTGGTAAATTCTCAGATTTAAATTTGTGATAGTTCTCTCTACCTCCTGGGAGAGGCTAGCCGATCCTACCCCTGCTGGCTGCAGGGCCAGGCGCATTCCACACCTTGCAGACCAGTCAACAGCATACCACAACAAGCAGTGGTGTACAGACCAGATGGAAACAGGAAGAAGCCGACCATGTAAATGTTGGACGGAGGGAATAGCAGAGTCCATGGGAATATCGATACGGAGTAACTATTCGCAATTCCATTGCGAATAGAAAAAAATTATATTCACAATGGAAATAGGTCACGTGATTATTCCTATGCATGTGTCCATATTACAATATATTGTTGATCTATTAACGTGTCCTCAGTAGCATAGTGGTTAATGTCTCCGCCTGGTACACGGGAGCTCGAGGATCAATTCCCCACCGGGGAGGCAACATTTTTTTGTTTTCATTTTCAGGAATTAGGTGACACCAGTGCTAGTCTGATGATTTCGTTTTTGGCATATGTTGTCTACGGATTTTGTGTATTAGGTGTTGTTTATCTTGCTTCACAAGATCCTGCGCACTTGTCTTTCTGTTCTTATCTGTACTCTACTTTTGTTGTCTTGGGAAAGGAGCTTAGCCATCCGAACACAAGTTCTTCTCTCTCTCTCTCTCTCTCTCTCTCTCTCTCTCTCTCTCTCTCTCTCTCTCTCTCTCTCTCTCTCTCTCTCTCTCTCTCTCTCTCTTTCTCTCTCACTCTCTCTCTCTCTTTCTCTCTCGCTCGCTCTAAGCCTCAGTCTCTCACCTCTCTCTTTCTTGTCTTTACCACTCTTTAATGTCTTTCAATACATCTTTCTCCATATCTCTGTCTCTCACACTATCTTCGTTATCTATCTCTCTCCTCTCTCTTTTCCACCTGCTTCATATATACCAGGTTTTCTTGCACTTTATATGCATAGCATTTCCTTATCCTTGTTTATTTATTAATTCATGAGGCCAGTCAGTCGTAAGCCTGGTGTTTGAATTGCTTAATCATGTCTCTCTGAGGCGAAGCATATTACTGGAAGCCATAGAAAGTGTCAAATTAAGAGAATCATCACTGCTGCGATATTATCAGGACATGAATAGTAGGACGGTAACGTAAACAAACATGGATGCCTGGTAATAGTAAGTGTACAGAAACGAAAGTGAATAATTCTTGAACTCGCCTGGGGACAGAAATATTTGTAGGGATTGTTATTTGTATTGGGGATACCTGTTCTGAAAAATTATTCTTGATATTTAAACAGGAATAACGTAATATAAAAATAAAATGGGATGCCAAAAGAACGGACAGAAGTAAGAAGAAGAGTGATTCATTAAAAAATACGGAGAATTAGGCAGAATTAAACTCTCAAGAGTTAACATTCCTATTTAAATTAACCACCTTCTTAGACTTCTTAATGGCCCAAACTAAGATTGACTAGTGAGCAGACACTTCGATTGCGAATATAATTTTTCTCTATTTGCAATTCCATTGCGAATATAATTTTTTTTTCTATTCGCAATTCCATTGTGAATAGAGCCTCCCATATCGTTATATGAAGCCCATAATCGGGCACTCTCACGAAGTTTACACTTCACCTCGACACCGCAAGGTACAAGAGGAACATGATGAGATGAGATGAGTAATTTACCACCAGAAAGTGTAATGATGACCTAAGAGATAAGGGAGATTTTATCGCTGCCCATTAAATTGGAAGCTGAGAAATTCTGCCCTCTATTACTGTGGCGTGTTTATTTTTAAACGGACAATGTAGTGCCATATATCATTGCGTCTGGGGCGGCGAGGCCTAACTTGACATATTATTTATTTTTCGATAGGATATGCCGTGACCTAATTAACAATTTAAAATGGCCGCCAATTGTGTATTATTTGCCTTCTATTACTATGGCTTGATTAGTTTTAAACGGACAACGTAGTGCCATATATCATTGTGTCTGGGGTGGCGAGGCCTAACTTGACGTATTATTTATTTTTCGATAGGATATGCCGTGACCTAATTAACACTTTAACCCTTTACAGGGCAGACGCTTGTCCGTTTTTTAGCCCTGAACGGGCAAGATTTTTTCAGGTTCGGTAAAATTTCGGGTTGTGTTAGTAAAAACATCACAAATAAGGTGTTAGTCAACCGATTTTAGTTAAATAAACAACACAATGAAGGGAAAAGCATGCAGAATATGTTACTCACGTTATTGTTGTCGGTAATCCATATATGAACACAAATATTTATGAAATACAGCATGTTGTTTGTGATTTTCCGTCATCTATACGGCAATTTACAAACACATTTTCAGAATCATAATCGCTTTCTTTAAAGTCCGACTCAGACTGCTAATGCAAAGTAACGCTTTGCACTGATATCTAGCTCCGATTAATAGTCAACTTCGTGCCCTTTAATGTCGCTTAAATTGAACCTAGCGATATCTCGGCTATCACTTGAATCGCTGAAATCCGTTTTGAAAAACAGCATAAAAACCCCGAAAACTGTCAATAAAAGTCCATTCAAATTCATGGTAGGCGCTTACAAATGGCGGCCACGTTGTCAAGCTATCGGCGAAAGCGAAAGTAGCCGTCGGAAGTGTCGGAAAGCTGAGAGATCGCGTTTTTACAATGCATAATAGTATCGGGCGGTTTGAGACGTTTCGCCCGTTTACGGTATCAGGCGTAAATGGCCGTTCCACCCTGTAAAGGGTTAATAATGTCTTTTTAAATTGTACTCCTTGAAGACAGCCACTGACTCACGACACAGCAGGCAAACTAATTTGCTACCAACTTTAATAAAACGGTACTTAGTTGTCAATTAATCATTAAAAAATATGGCATTCAGCTTCAGTCTTACATTTTTTAGTGACGCTCATTGTTTTAAAATGGCCGCCAATCGTGTATTATTTGCCTTCTATTACTGTGGCTTGATTAGTTTTAAACGGACAACGTAGTGCCATATATCATTGCATCCGGGGCGGTGAGGCCTAACTTAACGTATTATTTATTTTTCGATAGGATATGCCGTGACCTAATTAACAATTTAAAATGGCTGCCAATTGTGTATTATTTGCCTTCTATTACTGTGGCTTGATTAGTTTTAAACGGACAATGTAGTGCCATATATCATTGCGTCCGGGGCGGCGTGGCCAAACTTGACGTATTATTTATTTTTCGATAGGATATGCTGTGACCTAATTAACAATTAATGATCCTCCCTCCCAAAAAATGAAAATGTACTTACATTTCCTTGATCTATTCACCATACACTGCATTAGCTTTCTTTTGTTGATAAAATTTCCTACAATATATTAGTTAGTCTTTCCTCTTGAGCCCAAGGCGGCACATAGGGCAGAAGTCCCCGTTTTCTTTTCCCTATCGGTGTCCATATGAGGGCCTGCAATATATATAGAATAAGTTAATTAAACCATTCTGCAGTATTTTATTTAAATTCAATTATTTAATTTTGTGTACAGCTATGCTGCTAATGACACCCCCCCCCCCCCAAATCCCCTGTTACAGGTGTATAATATAATTTAGTATTAGGATCCAGAACACCAAAGACGAGATCTGTGGAGAGCCATGAACACCTACGCCAGCCGGCACTTGATGATGATGATTATTAGTATTAGCATATACAGAGAATATTTTAAAATGGGGTTTCTACTTATATATTTAAATATTGAGCACAACCCACTACTGGCAACGCTGATCGTATTCTGGTATGATCCTAAGGCCTATCCACGTCAATATGGAAGCACTATACTCGAGTTTCGCTCTTATTTGAGCTCGTCAGTAGTGCATATCCCTGACCGGATCCGGAAACAAGCCCCAGATTACTGGCATGTGAAGCGGGTGTGTAACCACGCGGCACACGCTGGACACACCAAATTATCATAACAGAATATTACAACGTAACCCATTGTAGGCTATGCTCAAGATTGCTCAATTGCTGCGACTGACGTCCGTCAGTCGATGTGGACCCGAACGATCAGGACTTCTCACTGGCAAGGAACACCAGGCCTCCTAAATTCCAGTGAGCAATAATCAAATTGATTTATTTGGTTGTTTCGGGATTTGAAATTTAAATATTGAGCACAACCCACTACTGGCAACGCTGATCATATTCTGGTATGAACCTAAGGCCTATCCACGTCAATATGGAAGCACTATATTCGAGTTTCGCTCTTATTTGAGCTCGTCAGTAGTGCATATCCCTGACCGGATCCGGAAACAAGCCCCGGATCACTGGCGTGTGAAGCGGCAAATTTCTAATGTTTTGGTAACAGGAAAGTAATGGTCACATTCCTCTTTTGGTAGAATGTCGAGAGGATTTAGAGGATCAACTTCATTGCACCAGGTTTTACCCCATATGGCTCGGTCTCTTTCTGCATGGCGGCCTGCCGAAAGCATCGTACAAAGCACGAGAGTCTCAGAGTCTCTGACAAAGATGCATTTGACTTAATTAATAGTTAAAAATAGCTGCCCATTTATATGAATTAAATGTCATGTGAAATGTTCGTCGTTAGTGAAAGAACAATTCATGAAAATGTACTCATATTGTCTTAATGTACCAACTGCATTGCGACAGCTTTCTTTTGTTGATTAAATATCATGCATTAATGTACGTAAATAAGTTTGTAACTGCTGCATAAATTAAGCAGTAGTTAATTAATTATTAAAATATTAAATTTAAAAAAAAATAAGTAAATAAAATATTCGCTAATAATGGATTTCTACTTCTGCTCAATAATTACACTGTTCTGTATCTAGAAGTGAGCAATTAATAATTAAATACTAACTTTTAAAAAAAACCATAACTTATTTCACAGTATTTTATTTAAATTTAAATAATTATGTACTGGTGCTGTGCTAAGAAATAAGTTAAGTAATCCTTACACTTATAGGTCACAGGTTTACAGAGACGGGTCTGAAAACTGGCTTTCAAAATTATTTTCAGTCATGTCAAATGCTGAAATATTATACAATATAGACAAAAAGACTGCGTTGGTGGGGGATTGTGTGTGTGGGTGGGGAATATGTTGTCGATGGAGATGTGGCTGGGGGAAGGGTGGTTTGAGGTGTGGGTGGGGAGAGGATGTGTGGGGTAGAATGTGGATGGGCGTGGGATGTGTGGGTTGGTGGGGGAATGTTTGTGGGTGGCGAGTGTGTTTTGGTTGGGGGATCAGGTGAGGGCAGTGTGTGTGGGTGGGGGATGTGCGGGAGGGGGATGGGTCGGTTGGTGGGGTATGTATGTATCCCTTGGTGTGCGTGTGTGTCGGTAGGTGGCGGTGTGTATGTGTCCCTTGGTGCGCATGTGTGTGGGTAGGTGGGGTGATGTATGGATAGGTGGGAAATGGGCTTCATACCATGGTAATTAGCCTTGTTTATGTTTACAACATTCATTTCACAATGTTTATTTTTCTTCCTATGCAAATGTATAATGCTCTTGATGAACGAAAGACGAGTGATTGGAAGGGCCGAATGTAAGACGGGCCTGCGCGCCCATTTTGTGACCCTAATAAAGTTGATTTGATTTGATTTACAAGTAGACAGATACATTACTGCTACAAATGACACTTGTATTCTGTTTAATTTTAGTAGTTAAATTACCAATTCTAATTATAAATAAATATAGGTCCGCTAAAGTTTTGTACTATTGTATGGGCGCCACCATCTTGAATTTTGTGTTATGACGGCCATATCGCTAAATATTTTTTCCTGAACTCCAGCAAACACCAGCTGTGTTGAAACTCTTCACATTTACGTAAAATTGGACGAGGGATTTAAAAATGCAATAAAAAGTGTAGACTTCTTTAAGCTACACGAGTTATAAGACATATTAGCTTACTATTCGTGAATAGACTCGAAGAAATTCCAGAAAAAACACTCTGTCGGCCTCAAACTTTTGGCGCATAAAAGAAGGTCCAATACTGCAAAGATTAGAGTAGATTCCCCTTTCGTCGTACCATGCTGCTTTTGAATAATTAAATTCTTGCAAGACATGGTATCAACCGGAAGTCAATCATTGGTCTCAAGAAATAGCGCGCGAAATCAAGATCGAGTTGCCCCACCCCGACGGGAAAGTTTGATAATTCTGACATTGCTACTATACACTATTACAATTTTTTAAAAACATGAAGGTGGCCCCAGTGAGTCACACCAATCAGGTGGCATCTCTACAATGAAGGTTGGCTGCAATGGATCTCCAACATTGTCTGTCTCTTCGCTTTGACTGTACATTCTGTCAGACTGATGTTCGTCCATCTGTTGATGTTATCTTCCCACATATATCATTGTCTATCTCTTCTTGCTTGCTTGCCCTCAACCTTGTCCTCCAGTATGGTTTTTTCAAGAGTGTTATGTCTTTTAATTAGATAAATCTTCTAAGCTGAAATATACAACACACATATAGTAGTGCATGGTTCCATATCTCAGCTACTGAGTTAAGTGCATAGAGCGACACAGTGAGCTATAGATTTCATGTGGAATGCTTTTACATCTCTCCGTGGTTGTTTGTATTGTGAACTGAATGTTAAAAAAGTTAGTGGACAGCCAGTTGCTGAACTAGCTGGTTTTGCCTTATGCAGTAATATGCGTGCAACTGCTGGTTTTCTATTGACTACCGCTTCCATCAACAGTGAACTGTAATTTTAGTGGTGGACTGTTGTATTGGCATTCAGGCGGCGACCTTATGCATGTATGTATGCCTCTGCATGCTGTTGGTTTGTCGAAACTGCTGTCTGTTCCACTTTTTACATGGGACAGTGGGGAGCATTTTGTGTGATAGATGGTCAGTGGCACAGGAACGGAGCATTATAGGGTGACCCTTTGCCATGAAGTTGGAACCACAACTAACCTTAGACTTAGACTTGTAAAGAACATATATTGAAAAGGAAAAAAAAGATGACATAAAATGCCGATCAAAACAGAATCTCTCAGAATGAGCAATAGGATTGTATGTCTCCAGACTAATTTTTATTTGATGAAAATATGTGAAATTTAAAATACATGGGAGGAAAAACAGCAGAAGACATCAAGAATATGAGATTTGTAGATGATACAGTATTGATTGTGGATATGAACCGCATCTGCAGCATTTAGTGTTAGTGGATGCAGTTAGTGTGCAGAGTGAGCAATAAGGGTTGAAATTAAATTGTAAACATAAATTATAGACATCTCTGAGAAGAAAGAAATACTACAATGAAACTTCCAAGTAAATGGGAACATTCTTAAACATGTGAATAGGTACAGCTATCTTGGAACAGTTCCATTTGATGGAAGGTGATGCAGAGATTAGAACAAAAGTAAGACAAACAAGAAGAGAAATAAGAAGTAAGACAAACATAGTATTCCTTTAATATGGAAAACATGTTTACTAATAAAAAGCTGTCAATTGCAATGAGAGAAAAAGTATTAAAGTGCAGTATAAAACCTATATTGTTGTATGGATGTGAAATATGGACAATAAGCAGAGAAACAACTATTGGCAGTGGATTAGTGGTTTCTGAGGAAAATGCAAAATATACCAAGGATGAACAACAACATAAATGAGGCAGTTCTTCCATAAACAATTGACAATTGTAAAATGATGGGGAAATTAGATATAGATAGCACAGGTAGAAAAATCTGGACATGATTCAGGAGCCAGTCCCTTTTCCTCAGGAGCCAGAATATTTTTTTTATTAAACACAGGCTCAGAAAAACATTGACGAAGCACAGATAAAGCCCTTTGTTGCTACATAGCAAAAGATAGTTTGGAACCTGATGAAACTAACCAAAAGGAAAGAACCTACATCTCCTATAGCATGCCTTCTATCAGACTGTGAGCATGTGACAGACAGACAAAGAGGCCTTTGGAGTACCGTTTACCACACATGACCAATGGTTGTTGGGATTTTCTGAGGCCGCTGCAATACAGGCAAGAAAACCGGAATTATGCAAACAAAAACACATGATAGTTTCTTTAAAATTACTGTGGTAAAACCGACAGTGAAGCAAATGACAGCGATTTGTGTTTTGGCTGAAAGGATTCAGATGTTGCTATAATATATATTGAATTATTTCTGTTTTATTGACCTGATGGTTGGTGCTGTGGTTTTGGGGCAGTGAATGCGTTTCGTAATTACCTGTTATACTGAGTGGATAGTTCAACATCAGCTGCAGGTGATTTGGAAACAGACCACATTGTGTTAATTTTGATGGTATGAATTGCTGGTCATTTAGAAAGCAATGGCAACTATTCACTTGTCTAGCAAATCACAAACAGCCAGTAAATGCTGGGGTTAATGGCGACATCCTGTAATGAACTCGCTTCTTTTTTGTTTTATTCACCTGACGAGCTGCAGAAAGATATGCCAGGCTACGAATTGTGCAGTATGTTACGTTTTCATTACTGCAGTCACTGAAAGGGACGAAGGTAAGATAGTATGGATTTTCTGCCCAAGGCATGTAGGTGTGCAGGGAAATGAACAGGCGGATAGATTGGCTGTTGCCACTCCTTGGGCAGCCAGCTAGATTATGACAAGAATGGGGGAAATGAAGGCTCCCTGGGCTCAGGTGGAAAGTGCAGCAAAACAAACACAGAAGCCACATCTGGAAAGACTGATTCACCCTGGAGTGAGCAGAGGCTCTGGATGACATTCAGCCCATACAGGAGAATGCATGTAGACATTCAAGCAGGCTTGCCCATTTACACCAGCACAGGGACTCTTGATTGGCTATTGAAGAAGAGGACAGAGGGAAGTATGGGAATGTTCTGAGTGCAGTGATGCTTATTCTTCATTTCATATTTCGTTATTCAACACATTGTATTCATTTCAGACTCTAGGAGTATGCTTAGTAAGGTGGAGAAAGGGACATTTCTTCTGGAATGGCTCACCTCGCTTCAGATGTCACAGATTGTGAGAATTGTATGGGTTTTTTGCCCTGGCCATGCGGGAGTGCGGAGGATAGGCCGACAGGGCATGCATCTCTAGATGGTAGATTACCTATAGACAAGGGAGAGGTGGTCGTTTCACCTGTTGGACCAGGTGGAGAAGGCGGAGGAACAGAACCCGTGTATGGAAAGAATGAGATTGTGGGGGATGAGCAGGGGTTCTGGCAGAATCTGAAACCTGAGAGGGAAGACTAAGAGAACTTTCAATCAGATAGTGGTGGGAACGATACGTAGTATAACTCTTTGCTGGCTTTTTAACGAAGGGGTGGAGCACGGCGCGGAATGTCCTGAGTGCAATGATGTCGGTTCTTAACTCAACACAACTCAATTTCATTATTAAAGTTTATATCTCTGCCTGTTTACTCATTTCGGTTTTTAAAAGATGGTTTGTTTGGTAAACACCTCATACATTTATCTGTTTGTATTCATCAGCAACCATTGCACATAATGTATAACGGTATCGGACTCCAAACTCCAAGAGGCAGTGGCACGAATGGGTATGTGCAGCGGAACCTGGCCTTCGTGAAGTCAAAGAAAGACAGGGTTGACTACAAGACAGAGGAGGAAATCAACAAGCTGGATCAGGGACTGAATAAACAGCCAAACAAAGAAATCCTTGATCATGAGCGGAAGAGAAAGGTGGAGCTGAAGTGCATGGAGATGCAGGAATTGATGGAAGAGCAGGGGTATGTACACTGTTGTCATGATCACCACTATCTTCATCATCATGTGCCATGTCGATCACCGGGGGAAATCAGGGGTCATCATCTCATACAGTCACTAGAGCCTTTATTCTGTTCTGGTTATGCCATGTGAACAAGATATCAAAGTATTTGTCTCTGCTTTTCCCTGGCTCTCTTTCCATCATTTTTTAAAATCAAAATTATCATCATTGGAAGAAGAAGATTTGACAAATCATTATTCTGCATGGCCGAATATATAAGAGCGCTTGCTCTTAAACTTCTAGTGTGCTGAGGTAGCGGGTTCAACCCCTACACCTGTTAGTTGGACTAAAATGTTGACTTCTCTTCCTTGACTTGGGGACGTAAAATATCTCAGAAGTTGGAGTGGTATCACCTGATGGCCAGGGACACTGGTAATAGGGAAAGCTAGCCCACGTGCAAACAGCAGTCCAGTGCTCTAGAAGTAGTAGCACACGTATGGACTAGGCTTGAGTTCAAAGCTAGCAAATAGGGACACAATTTTATTGTGTGCAGGACACAATAGATGACACAACCACAAGTATACACAATTCAAGATTGGTGAAACAGCCATGTGCACATGTGCATTGACAGCACAGACAACAGATCAAATACTCCAAACTCTCCCAAAATATGACATATCTAGGCAGACTTTCTGACCTAGAGAAATAACAGTGGATGATAAACTCTATGAACCACTGAGTGAACTGAAAAAGATGGTGAAATTCAAACAAGTGACAACATTGCAGTTATAGACAAATTTCAAGCGAACGAAAGAAAAAGAAGGTTAGCATCATCTTTTTAATATCGCAGTATTTGCAGTGAAAGACGACTTTTTGGTTTGGTTGTTGGTAAAGAGTCGCTTTCATTTCACAAGGTTATCCCCATAAGTGCTCCATCTCTTACCATAAATCACACAAGGAGAATCCTAGCGCAGTGCACAAATTCTGCAATACAGGCGAGGGCTCTGATGTGTGTACCCTAGAATCAAAGTTGCTATATGCATATGTTTTCTCCTTGTGAAATGTGACCTGGGCCACACTCAGCTCCTTTCAATAGTTTTCAGTGGCCTGTCATTTGATGGAAGATGGTAGTTGGCTTTTGCACGGAGTTGGGTCTCTTGTCCATGTCTCTAGTTTTCTTGGTAGCTCTCTTGTTTACCACCTGTGCCCTTGCCAGATAATTCACTGGTACCTATTGTACCAGGTTGGTTTGGTTTCTCATGGAGATTATTGATCTAGGCACATATTGAAATATATCGCTGATCCACGACTCTGGTGATTATTGTGTGATATGGCGAAATATGACCACCCACGCTTATTGACGTGGCACATGATGATGATGATGGCATTCTTCATGATCATGCCTCTCCACATCTCCTATATTGTTTCGTGTGCTGGCTCCCTTCTGTGCCATGACACAAGACGCAAGAATGTTCTCGTGCTGTCTTCCTATATCTCTCTTTCCACAAATCTCTCCAGTTGTCATGACATGTTCTAGTTTTTCTCTTCTCTAAATATGGACCCAAAAAATGAAGACTGCCTCTTTCTGATGTTTGTTATAAGTTTTATATGTGACTTAGATTCTATCAAAATGTCTAGCTTCTAGCAAAGTGGCTCATTTTGGCTGACCAATCTATGTTCAGCATTCTTCTATACAATCTGCCCTTGCCACTTAGCTTTCACTATTGAAATTTGTTATTAAAATGACTGCAATCCGTGCTTTTGTGAAAAGTGTGTTTACTGCTGTGTTTTTCTGCAGGTATTCTGAGAAAGAGGTGACAGAAAAATGTGTTTACTGCTGTGTTTTTCTGCAGGTATTCTGAGAAAGAGGTGACAGAAAAGGTGAACATGTTTCGCAAGATGTTGATGGCTAAAGAAGGGGTATCAGATTCTCCAACAGTTGAGAAGGATGAATTTGGTCGCCCATTGTAAGTTTGCTTTCATAAACGTTTGTTGTCTATATTAAATCTGTTTAGACTGGCATGTGATGATTTCTCCCCACAACTTTCAGCCTCTCCCACTAATTATCAGTTCATCTTTCCGAACCATGGGAGTCTTGATAGCATGGTGGCTAGACCAAGACACTTGCCGGCTAGACAGCATCTAGACTCTTGCAGTCTGCCTGCCGTCTAGACCAGTGGTTCTCAACCTTTTTTTGGCCCATGCACCCTTTCACCCTATGTCAGAATGTCATTCCCTCCTTTCCAGAGAATGAAAGAAGAATTCCCCCTTTCCAAAATTATCCGCCTCAAAAGAAGCATTCAAAATAACATGCCTATAATACTAAAAATCCTTATTTTCTTCCATATTTGTACATAACCTTTACATGCATAGATTAATTTTATATTGTAGTAAACGTCAAAGAATTGTCACTTAATACATGACACCCGAATGCGAGAAAATTGTGCTTCATCAAACAAAATGCTCAATAGAAACCAGGATATTGTGCCTGAAGCCATTTTGAGTTAAGGCATGTAAAGACCTTTGCTTTATAAAAATTGCCAAACCATAGTATCAGATTACAGGTCAGCATGACTGAAAGATTTAACATGTTCCCGTGCTTAACTTCCTGTTCGCTGACAGCGCAGAAAGCAATGGCAAACTTTAAAAAAAATGTTGCTTGTCCTTTGCCGGATGTGGGGATCAAACACCCCCCCCCCCCCCCAGTTTTGTGCAAACAGAACGACATGATAGTCAGTTTAAAATTACCATGGTTAACAATTGAAATTACTGTGCGAATGTGTGTGCAGTATATTCAGCTTGAAGGATTTATCTAATTATTTTATGTTGTGTGATTTCGGCAGTATGTACCTGACGAGATGCAGCGAAATATGCCAGGCAATAAATCGTACAATCTATTGTTTGTGTTTTTATTATTCAGATATAACAATATTCTCAGTTCTGACCTCAAAGACCTGTGTCAGCTGGATTGGAATATTAGATGCTGTAATCATCGAACATGGTCAGGGTTGCCTTTGACAACATGGAAACCATAATGACCAATAAAATCCTATCATTTGCATTGAGAAAAGTGTTATGCTATATAGAGCCTTCACCGTTATATGCATGTGAAACATGGACAGTAATCAGACAAGCTGAGAAACAGATAATGGCAGCGGAAAGGTGGTTTCTGAGGGAAATGCAAAGAAAGCTATGGATGGACAGAAAAACCAATGAACTAGTTCTACGACAAACACATGAAAACCATCAATTGATTAAAGAAATTAGACGTCGACATCAATATGTTTTGGGCTTGTGATGATCTTCTTCAGCTTTCCGAGCCATTGAGGTTCTTTGCTGCAAATACAATCCGTCTCCATTCGTCTCTCTGGTGGACCTTCTCTTGCCAGTCGTTGATTCCAAGTGCTTGTAGGTCTGTACATGTATTATCTCTCCACCGTCTTCTTGGTCTACCTCGGGGTCTACGGTCATTTATTTCCTGAGTGTAAGCGAGTTTTGTTTCCCTTTGCCAATGAATATCATACAAAATGCTCCTCACTGCACCATGTAAAATGTGGAACAGACAGGAGTTTTGACAAACTAACAGCCCACACAGGTATACTATGCATAATTTTGCCGCCAGAATGCCAGCACAAAAGTCCTCTATGAAAAATACAGTTCATCGTCGATGGAAGTGGCAGTCACTAGAAAACTACACAATACTGCATAAGGCAACCCAGTTAGTTCAGCGACCGGCCGGCCGGCTAAAAATTTTCTTAACATGCATTTCACGCTACAAACAACCGCGGACAGATGTAAAAACTCCACGTGAAATTTACAACTCACAGTGTTGCTCCACACACTCAACTCAGTAGCTGGGTGACGGAACCATACACTACCAGTCAAACATGAGGAAGATGCATAAGCAAACCATAGCCACAAGCATTAACACTCCAGAGGCCTTAACAGTTCAATCACCTATCCTCCATTTTGGGGACCGGATGATTGTGTGAGATGGCGAACCAGGGCCGCCCAAGTTTATCGGCACAGCTCATGATGAGTGAATGGTCATTCAGAACAATATTTGTTGGATCAGGGACTAGATTTGAAACAGGCTGCAAGGAAGCATGCTCTTAGCAGCACCTGGGGAGAGATGACTGACCTGAGCCTCAGAGGAAACTTAAGTAATCAGCTGTTCATGTGGTTTGAAGCTATGATTTGAATGTGCATTTGAAAAGCAAACAGCATACACATGTTATGCTTGCAACTAACCCACTTAGCATGCTGAGAAGGGTGAAGACAGGCATGCTTCGTGCAGAGTGGCATCTTTTAGATCAGCAATCAAAGATAGGGTGTATCCATTGGATCTTTTTTTGCCCAGCACATGCTGGTGTGGTGGGAAATGAGCGGGCGGACAGGTTGGCTGTGTCTGCACCACTTGGTGGGGTATTGGTGCATGGAAAGGGAGATGTGATCAGAGCCCTTTGGGATTGTGTGAATAGTGTGGGAGAAAGATACCCCATTATAGCCCGGAGAGATTGATGGGTTAGTGAGTGACCAGAGGATCTGACCATACAGATACATAAGCAGACTGCATCTGTTATAATCTGTATTGGAACTCTCACTGGCTGTTGAAGATGATGATGTGGTACATATGTGATGTCGGTTCTTAACCCAACTCAAAGTTGCCAGTGCTTTTTCATATGCTTGGTTTGTTTGTTTTTATTAACTTAATTCTGTTGTCGTTTAGGGCACGTGAAACTCATCAGCTGGCTGAGGCCAATCTGGAGAAGAATGCCCGTCTCAAAGAGGCCTTTGGTCTGACAGATTATGTTGAGGGCAGCGCATTTGATCCTGATAGGAAGGCCAAGGAAGAAGCAGCAAAGGCAGCAGCCATGGCCCAGAAGAGATACGCGTATGTAGACATGAACATTCCTTTGTTACTGAGATTCAAGTATTACTACCATATTTATGTACTCCATGTTACCCATTGACCCTGACTACACCATGACCAACGTAAACTAACCACTTACACATTGTGGGTACATCCACGGTTAGATCAAACATCGCAGAATTCACCCTTTGTTCGTGTTTGTGGGTACATCCACGGTTAGATAAAACATCTCAGAATTCACCCTTTGTTCATGTTTGTGGATACATCCACGGTTAGATCACACATCTCAGAATTCACCCTTTTTTCGTGTTTGTGGATACATCCACGGTGATCACACATCTCAGAATTCTTTGTGGCCTCTGTTATGGTGTACCCCAGGCTGTGTCTCATTCTGCTGAATGCTTTTGTTTCACACATGTCTAGGCTATTATACCTAGTGTGTCCTCGGTTGTGTACCCTAGGATGTGTCTCATTCTGCTGAATGCTTTTGTTTCACACATGTCTAGGCTATTATACCTAGTGTGTCCTCGGTTGTGTACCCTAGGATGTGTCTCATTCTGCTGAATGCTTTTGTTTCACTCATGCCTAGGTTATTGTACCTGGTGTGGCCTCTGTTGTGGTGTACCCCAGGCTGTCTCATTCTGCTGAATGCTTTTGTTTCATACATGTCTAGGCTATTATACCTGGTGTGGACGCGGCAATGTCTTTTCCATTGTTCGCATATAGTGACTTTTCCATCATTGTTCACATATAGTGACATTTCCATTGTTCACATATAGCAACTTTTCCACAGTTCACATATAGCAACTTTTCCATTGTTCATTTATAGTGACTTTTCCATTGTTCACATATAGTGACTTTTCCATGTATTTGCTTGCTTGTGGGGTCTGGTCACATCATGCCCTCTGTTTCTTCTCTCTCCCCCCCCCCCCCCCCCCCCCCCCTTTTTAAAAAAATTTGTTTGCCCTTTACTTACGTCTAAATTGTTCCCCGTTGTTTTAATTGTTTACATTTTCACACACTGGCATTATGCCCCTTTTCATTTATGTGGAGGTTGTTAGTCTCACCCTTCTATCCATGGACTTATTTCTTCTTCCCCACCACTTTTTTTTTGGTTTCATTTTGCTTAGGCCACCTCTATCATTACCATCCATTGAGATTGACCTTTCCACTCATCCTTTTTCCCCGGCATACTCCTGATCTGTTGAAACAATATCAGAGTGCTTTCTTTTCATCTGCACACAACTTTACGGGTGACAGATTAGCATCATCTAACGTTTGTATATTTCTGATAAAGTTTTATCGATCTGTGTTATGTATTTGTCTGTGTTGTGTATGTGTCTGTGTGCTGATGAAGACTCTAGTCACAACGTCTTTTTTGTGTGATTGTGTTCTTGTACAGCTGACCAATTTTGCTTGTCATGTGTATAGATTTACTCATTGAGATATCAATGGGAGTGGTAGGCTAATGCCATCAAGTATCCATCTGAAATGTGGTACTGATAGTGCTTCGTATAAGTGGGGTATGGTACAATTAGTGTATCATACAACTGAGGCATGGTACAAGTAGTTTTACCATCTATCTGTTGCATGGTGCAAGTACTGTAACATATATTTAAGGCATGGTACAAGTGTATCAAACATCTGAGGCAAGGTACAAGTGTATGAAACATCTTAGGCATGGTACATGTGTATCAAACATCTGAGGCATGGTACAAGTGTATTAAACATCTGAGGCATGGTACAGGTGTATCAAACATATGAGGCATGGTACAAGTATCAAACATATGAAGCAAGGTACAAGTGTATCAAACATCTTAGGCATGGTACAGGTGTATCAAACATCTGAGGCATGGTATAAGTGTGTCATACATCTGAGGCACTGTACAAGTGTGTCATACATCTGAGGCATTGTACAAGTGTGTCATACATCTGAGGCATGGTACAAGTGTGTCATACATCTGAGGCATGGTACAAGTGTGTCATACATCTGAGGCATTTTACAAGTGCGTCATACATCTGAAGCATGGTACAAGTGTGTCATACATCTGAGGCATGGTACAGGTGTATCAAACATCTGAGGCATGGTACAAGTGTGTCATACATCTGAGGCACTGTACAAGTGTGTCATACATCTGAGGCATGGTACAAGTGTGTCATACATCTGAGGCATGGTACAAGTGTGTCATACATCTGAGGCATGGTACAAGTGTGTCATACATCTACAAGTGTGTCATACATCTGAGGCATGGTACAAGTGTGTCATACATCTGAAGCATGGTACAAGTGTGTCATACATCTGAAGCATGGTACAAGTGTGTCATACATCTGAGGCATGGTACAAGTAATATACATCTGAGGCATGGTACAAGTGTATTAAATACATGAGGCGTGGTACAAGTAATATACACCTGTGGCATGGTGCAAGTAGTGTATCAGGTATATGTGGCATTGTACAAGTAGTGTATCAGGTATATGTGGCATTGTACAAGGAGTGTACCAGATATCTGAGGCATTGTACATGGAGTGTATCATACAGGATTTTGACAGCACAGTTGTCTTGTTTTTGTTTTTTTTTCTTTCAGTATCCTGACAGTAAAATTGTCCTGTCTTTTTAATTGCAGGATGGTTCACAGTTCCGATGAGGAAAAAGACAAAGACATAGCTGCTTCACCTGTGAAAAAGAAGAAGAAATCAAGGTCAGTTTCTGCAACCGTGTTAACTTTGAGAAATCACAAGGCTGAGGCCATGTAGATAACCTTTGTGTCACTAGCTATTTGGGATTTCCCTCTCAACTGGGCAGAACAACCATACATAACAGTTTCTAGAAATTGTGGCTCATTACAGTCAGATATTCTAAAGGGGACTTTGTTGATGTGGCCGAAAGGACAAGAGCACTCGCTCTTAAGCTTCAGGTGCACTGATGGCGAGGTAGGCAATTCAACCCCTACACTTTATTAAGTTGGACTTCAACGTTGACGTCTGTTTCAGGAAGCAGTGGCAAACTTTATTTTTTGCATATCCTTTTATAAGACATCACAATTAAAACTAACATTTCAGTGATGTACAGACCAAATGGAACCAGAAGAAGAGGTTGACCATGTAAACGATGGACAGAGGGAATAACAGAGATCATGGGAATCACGATATATGAAGCGGACACTCTCCTGCTGTTTATGCTTCACTTCAACATCACAAGCAACAAGATGAGATGATATGAATTTGTCCTCACAATGGAGTGGATGAGTAAAATGAAACAAAACAATTATTATCTATATGCCTATATCATCCCTTAGTCTTAGTCAGATATGATGACGGTACTGCTTGCTTTCTGTTAGCGCCGGATGTTGGGTGGTGATTACCAAACCTGACACCCTGTATTGTGCCAATGGCTTCAGGCGAAGGAGTGCAATTGGAAGAGTACAAACTTTACCCTAGTGCGAGGAAATGCAACCTAAAAACTAAATGTTATGGCCTAAGCATTAGTCGACAACTCGTCTAGGGAGGAACTCTGGCAGATGGTCAGTTAGAGCATTGCTTTGCTGCTCTGGCAGCTTCTGCAGCTGGTCTTGCTTCAGATGTACTGGTGTTACATTTCCTCTGTAGTAAACTAGGCAGGCCGAGAGAGGGACCTTGCTACATGTGCAACACATGGTCTCTAAATTTAGAATTTTTGGCTTTGTGCTATGGGGCAGTTTAACTCCATTTTACAATCTATCTTCTGTCAAGATAGCCAGGTGCCAGTCATATCATCCCTGGGAATTTAAAAGAAAGTTTAAACCAATGGAAAGTCAGTTTGAGCAGTTAAAGCAAAAAAAAAAAACAAAATCTGTTATACATTTATCTTTACTTTTCTATTTTTGCTAGACATGAGAGCACGTCTCCAGAACGCAGCAAGGAAAAGCGGAAAAAGAGCAGAAAACACAGCAAGAAAGATCGGTAGGTGGCTTTGATCAACTTTGACTTCCTAATCAGTGTTTTCTATAGCTGCTTTAGTTTTGGAGATTCTGTAGGCTTGTCGCTCACGTTGGTTGTCGTTGTCGTCCCACCGACTTCTGTGTTCATTTTGTAACTATATTTGTTAGTCATTTCCAGTCAGTTTTTGCCTACGATCTGTTTCACTGGTGCCTGTGTTATTTGTGTCTGGAAAGTTACACTACTATTTTATTTTATTTATGAATGTTTGTAGTATATTACTCTTATAGTTTATTTATACATGTGTGTAGATTAGACATTTGGTTTATTGTTCGTGTCAAGTTGGCTTGACCGACCATTTGTTTAGTTCACTTTTATGAATTTGTTTAGTTAGTTAATTTGTGTAATTATCCATTATTATTTTAAGGCATTAAACTAATTACAGTCAACATTTATATTTGCAGCAATTTATTTAACCATAGATAGCTAAGTGTTAAAATGCAAGTATTAGGTGATGCATTCTTTGATACTAACACCATTTGCAAATCTTTAATTGTTGAGCATTTTAAAGATATACTGCATCATACTACTCCTTCAGAGCTGATTTATAACAAAACATTATATCAGCTCTTCAGGAAATGAAACTAAAATAGATTCTATCTTTTATTTATTTATTAATTTGTTTTGTTTTTTTGAAAATGGTGATTATTTTTTTTAAAACCTTATTGTTTGCTCTTGTTGTTTTGCTTGTTTATTTTTTGTTGCCTTGAGTGAGGCTGATGTTACTTTATGTTATTTTGCGGTGTTTTGTGTAGTGAATAAATAGTGTATATGAAGGACAGGGTCATTTGGGATGTGGTATGTGGAGTATGGTAAACCATGATTGTGTGTGCTGTGTGTTTTAGAAATAGCTCAGTGGTTGTAGATTATTGCCAAAGTATCTCAGTGATTGTTGATGATAGCCAAATATCTCGGTGATTGTAGATGATAGCTGGGTATCGGTGATTGTAGATAATAGCTGGATATATTAGCAATAGTAGATTATAGCCATATATCTCAGTGATTGTAGATTATAGCCAAATATCTCAGTGATTGTAGGATTATAGCCAAATATCTCAGTGATTGTAGATTATAGCCAAATATCTCAGTGATTGTAGATTATAGCCAAATATCTCAGTGATTGTAGATTATAGCCAAATATCTCAGTGATTGTAGATTATAGCCAAATATCTCAGTGATTTTAGTTTATGGTCAAAATGTCTTGGTGATTGTAGATCATAGCCTTGTATATCAGTGATTGTAGATAGTAGCACAGACATCTTGATAATTGTGTATTATAGTCCAAAGAATATCTCTGTAATTGTTACACATATATCTCAATCTCTGTTGGTTTTGGATCAAATATATCAATACCCGTGGTTCATAGTGCAAATGTTTGTGATTGTATGACAGATACATCAGTGATTGTAGATTATAGCCCAAATATCTTAGTGATTGTAGATATTAGAACAATTATGGAGTAGGTAGATTATAGCTCTGATATCTCAATAATTTGTAGATTGCAGCACACATATTTCACTGATTGTTGATTATAGCATAAAAATATAATCCTGAAACAAGCAAATAAATCAATAATTGATGGTGCCAAAATGTATCTGGGGCAGAAAACTAATGAGGAAAGGGACTGGTGACCTGTGCCTAACTTAGTCATTTATATGTGAATCTAGTATTGCTTCTGATAGCATCTACCATGTGGTTGCCATGGTCGTATATAGTCATCATCATCATCAGATACCATCTTGATATTGAAAGCTGGATGTAGTCAGTTTCCAGTGTCATCTGTGCACCATCTTCAGGCTTCTCCCAGTCCATCTCTTGATGTCCACCCAGATGTAACATTGTATTCCTCTTTCACACTTCCCTGCCACTTTTCCCTCTGTTGTAACCTTTAGCAAAGGTACGTGACCAAGCCGTGCTAGAGTATCCACCAAATGAGTCCTCCGAAGGGAAACCATCACGCTGTTATTCCAAGAATAAGTCATAATCTGAGAGGGAGGCGTGAGGCGATCAGAGCGTTTATACCGGTCTGTGTACTGGGTGATATGGCAGGCAGATTGGTATAGATCATTATCTAATTACATAGCCTGTTTTTCTGTCTTCATTGGGGTAGTTTAGAGCTGTATGACCCGTGCAACAATTCATTGCATGTTGACATACAACCTGAGCTTTGTTCATTTATATAAAAGTTAAATTAGTTCAAGCCATTGAAGTGTGGGTAATGTCACTTAAATGGAAGCAGCTGTCATTGAACTATTAAAATATTTAAATTTAATTGCATGTCCTTCACAGGATGTAGCAGTCAACCCCAGCATTTTGGCTGTTTTTGATTCCTGGGCAAGTTTTACATTCAGTAGTTTGCCATTGTTTTCTGAAGGACCAACACCTATACTTTTTTTTTGGAAAAACCAGCACCGCTTTGTTTTGAACCCGGGTTTACGGAATTACAAATCGCATTCGTAACACCTTTGCCACGGAGACGGTCATTGAACTATAGACAGCCCATTAAACTGTAGGCAGCTGTCATTGAACTGTAGGTGGTCCATTAAACTATAGGTAGCCCATTACACTGTAGGCAGATGTCATTGAACTATGGCAGATGTCATTGAGCTGTAGACAAATGTCATTGAACTATAGGCAGCCCATTAAACTGTAGGCAACTATTGAACTGTAGGCAGCTGTTTTTGAAATTTAGACAATAAATCCAGGCATCTACTAACTGTATGAAAATTTCATTTATATGTAGGCAAGTGTCACTGAACTGTAGGCACATTCCACAGAATTGTAGACAGATTTCACATAATTGTAGTCCAATTTAAAATTTACTAAAATATAGGCAAATAACACTGAACTGTATATAGGCAAATATATTTTGGGCATATAGTGTAGGCAGTTGTTAGGCCATGTGCAGATGTTTTTCCATGTCACTTAAATATAATCAGGTAAACAAAGCTGTTATTATTGGACATGCACTGTAGGCAAATAAGGTATTAAACATAATCATAATCACACTTGTCAACTGTAGGCTAATATTCTTGCACACATGTCATTGGCAGATGTCATTGAAGTGTAGGCAAATGTTGCTCAACTGTAGGCAAATGTTGGGAATATGATTGTAGGATGTAGGTTAAGCAAATATTATTTTCAACCATGGATACACTTCATTGAGCTGTAGGCATTTGCCATAGCTCTCACTGTAGACAGTGTTATTGGGCATATAATATAGACAGATGTTGTAATGTTATTAAACTGTAGGCAGATGTTGCTTAGCTGTAGGCAGATGTTACAACATTGTTTACAAATGATGTTGACCGTAACACTACAGGCACTTGTGATGTAGTATTTCAGTATGTGAAGTAATGATATCTGTACGTCTGTAGCCATGTTTAGATTACATCTGAATCTTTTTTTGTTTTTTCTTTCCCCGCCCCCTCCCATTTCTCACAGCTCTCAGTAAATGGAACATATGTATGTGTTTTTTTTTTCCATTTTTATGTAGGTTTTTATTTTGTATGGATCGAGTTTTGAGTATTTACGTAAATAATTAATTAATCGTTTCTTTGGTTATGTTATCTTGTCTGTACATTGCTGTGATCATTTGAGTGATCGCCAGTTAGATGTGTTTATTATTGTGGGGATTTGTGGTCGTATGGTGAATATTATGTTGTTAATACGCCAGGGGATAGATGAAGTATGAGACTTGATTTGAAATATTAACAGTTGTTTATGAGTGTGTAGCGAATGAAAGAAGATGTTTATGAGTGTGTCATCACTATATTAAGCTTTCACAGTTTTTCTGCATGAATTCACGTATGCACACGAGAGACAGTGGGGAGATATGTTCTTTACATTGTAAATAAAAAAATACTTACATAAAATTGGTTTAAAGGCAAGAGGAGTTCGTTACACCATGTTCTGTCCCGTATGGTTTGGTCTGTGTCCGCAGACTGGCCGGTCGAAAGTGTTGCATGGGGCATGAACTCTGCCGCTCTGGTAGTGACATTCAGGGTCTTTCTAAAAAATTACACTTGAAGCCAAAAAGTGAACCTACGATCATTGGGGTGTGAGGCCGATGACATGGGTTGATCAACTGATCACTCTGCCATGGAGACTCCCACAAAAACTAACAGTAGTGCTGATAGTGGACCTGGGGCTGTGATTAAGCTGCTTCTGAAGACCAGGGGTAGAAAAATACTGGGTGACAGTCGTCGCGGCACCTAGAAATGTTTACCTGTCACCTGAATTTCATTCATTTTTAGCCAGTGTTTGCACAGTAAATATGCTGGCTCCTGATAAAAAGGGGCTGACTACTGAGAAAGGGGGACTGGCTCCTGAATTTTATCTGCATCTGGTGAAGGCAGACGCACGTAAAATTTGACCAAAGAGCCAGACAGACAAAAGACACATACAAAATCAAACATTTTGATCATGTATTTTTCGGCAAACAAAACCACACAGAACAGAAATGCTGACAGTTGAAATATAACATCCTACCCATGACCAGCCGGCATCAGTAGTTGTGAGGGCAAAGTTAATTTGTCTAAAGCAACCTTAAGTAGGCAAGACTTTGGTGTCATAGCTCTGTATGTGTTGTTAAATCTGCCACCTGGTCTGAAAAACTCAAACTGGTAGCGGTCGCTATTGACAAATGTTTGCCTTCATGTGGTGTTTTATAAATGTACCAAGTTTGGGAACCTTGCAATGCATTGAATGGGTTTATATTTATGTGTGTGTGAAGTTTGATTTTTAAAGATACATTAAAATACCTACTTCATTTCCATGTCATTGTGGTCTGTTGGGAGCATGGTGTTAGACCCATGTTCTCCTGACCAAACTGCACTTGATGGCTGATATTGCCATCATTGTGCCAGCCTTTCTGTATTATTGTTGGGTTTATGGGCTATCTTTTAAATCACTCATTTAATGTAGATGTGCTCTAAGATATAATTGGGTTTTATAAGGTTATCCTTTACATTATTTCTTTCCCATGTTGAGTTTCAACTTAATTTATGCCAGCCCATGGGTGTCATATCTCAGTCTTCCCCTGCCATTTAGTCTCATCTCAATTATTTCCAGCCCATGAAGAGTTTCATCTCAATTATTTCCAGCCTATATATAATGTACGAGAAAAATATATGTGAGATAAAGTGTTGAGGTGCTACATAGAGCCTGTACTTTTGTATGGATGTGAAACTTGGACAATGAGCAGTCAGGCTGAAAAAACATCTGATGGCTGTAGAAATGTGGTTTCTGAGGAGAATGCAAAGAATACCATGGACAGGCAGAAAAACCAATGACCAAGTACTGCAGGAAACAAATGAAAATTGTAAATTGATTAGAAAAATTAGACATGGACAGTCAAACATTTTTGGACATGTTATGAGAAGAAATAAATTGGAGAACTTGGTGACAACTGGCAAGATCGAAGGGAACAGACCAAGAGGAAGGGTGAGAAGTAAATACCTGGATGGCTTGACCACATGTCATGGTCGAGATAGGAAAACTGAGCTGATCCACGACTCAGGTGGTTGAATGAAATGGCGAGTCATGAAAGCTCACGCTTTCTGGCATGGCACATGATGGATGGATATAGTGTCTTTCTTCTGTTGCTTATTGTGCTTCCATGGAGTATGCTTCCTCAGCCAGCTCATACCAAGTCCTGTCTTTTTTTTTTGCCAACTCCTGCAGCTCGATTCCTCCCGGCAGATCAGCTGATAGTAATCTATATCTGTACCTCTTAACACTTTTACATTGTCAATGTTTCCCCTTCATCTCTTCATCACCTGTGCTATCTGATTTTATCTTGGCATTTAGGTCAGGCATCATAATTTTTATATTGCATATATTGCTCATTATCTAGTGAATGGGTTAAATTATGCCCAGTACATATAGTAAGTCTTCTAATTTATTCACAGTCCATTTTGTATGTCTTCTCAATTATTCCTATTCCATTTAGTATATCTTTTCAATTATTCCTAGTCCATTTAGTGTGTCTTTTCAGTTTTCCTAATCCATATAGTGGGTCGTCTCAATTATTCCCATTCCATTTAGTATGTTTTCTCAATTATTCCCATTCCATTTAGTGTCTTTTCAAATATTCCACCCGTATAGCATGTCTTCACAATATTCCCAATCCATATCGCATGTCTTCTCAATTATTCCGTCCATATAACATGTCTTCTCAATTATTTCCAGTCTATATAGTGCGTCTGTTCAATTATTCCCATTTGATAAAGCGTCTTCTCAGTTATTTCCATTCTATATAGCGTGTCTTCTCAGTTATTCCTAGTCCATTTAGCGTGTCTCCTCAATTATTCCCAGCCAGTGTAGAGATGCGAAAATGATATATATTTTGATGCATGACTCAAAGAGGAATCCAATTTCATCACATTGGTACAAGAAAATGGCATGGGAGGTATGATACTGGCCAGATCAGTCCCCAAGTGCTGTTTGGTCACGAAAATATGGGCATGGCACCATCTCTCCAGATTGCCACGATGGCATTGAAACATGCTCCTGTACCTTATCTATGCCCATAATTATTTTAATTATACTTGGCCTGTAGCATTAACCTTCTAAACTATACCCAGTGTGGCAATAATCTCTGAAATTATTCAGTACCTGTAATTAATCCCCTGAACTATACCCAAGTAACTAATCTTCTAAACTTACTCTTACTGGTTACTTCTCTAAGTCATTCTCTGTTAGAACCAGTTTGGATATCAGTTCTCCATGTCTTGGGTGTCCTTCCTGCTGGTGCTTCAGATTTTTATCCAAGCTTCATATCAGATTTAGACTTAAACATTTATATCACCAGATTGTATATTTGTATTTTCCTTAGGATGCATTCTTGTTGCTTGTTCATTAATAATAAAACATTAAGGAAAATGTGTCATGTGCATTTGTTTGTGCATTTTCTGTATGTATTGCATTGATGTGGTGGTTAGGATGTTGTGCTGGCAATGATATGAGTGCGGTCGGAAAAGGGTGGTTTGGTGCGAGCTCTCATTCACTATGGGAGGGAAGGGCTGGCCAACTGTTCCTGTGTGCACTCAGGACTACAGGAGGGTGGTGCTCTAACACTTCACACCCACACAGTAGGTTCCTGCCATGGGACTGGTTTTGTGAGGGGCATGTGGTATAAATAAACAGGACATGCACACATATATGTAAGTGAAGTAAAGTAATGTCAAGGTCGCCTTTATGTGCATAAGGCACATTGGGCTTGTGGTGCTAGGCACAGTTTGTACTGACCAATCAGCACTCAGTATCACACAGGCTGCTTTTACTTCCCACTATGTTTCCTCATACACATTGTAGGCTCAGTTGTCCTCTGGGTTCAAGGTCAGTTTTTAAATTTTGAATCTGTTTTAATGCAGACCAGTCACATGACCACCGGGCCGTGTGTGCATCATTATCAAGTGCCCTGCCAGCTGGCACACACGTTCATGTCTCTCCACAGATTTTGGTCTTTTGTGTGATGGATCAACTCTGTTGATAATACTCCATGCCACCGCTTCATTCCATCCAGCATCATTTCTGTTGGTTGGCTTCTGCTTCTTCTGTCCATTTGTTACGAAGTTCTCCAATGCCTCTCTTTTCATCATGTGACCAAAGAAAGCTGTTTATCTCTTTCTTCTTCTTGTATATAATGTTCTAGTTTCATTAGCCTCTTCAACATTATATACACAACTGTGTGTTGTATATATACCTAAAAACACATGGAAAAGAGAAATAAAAACAGAAATGAGTAATTCAGAAAGGACATGGGTAAAGTTTCATGGGATAGCTAAGGGCTTGAAGTGTTCGTTGAGGGCCAATCTTCAATGAGGAAGGAAAGAAAAATGCCGGAACTCAAATGTTTTGAGCTTATTTAACTTTCACCTAACCTTGATCAGGTGATACTTTCTTTTACACTGTCATAAAATCAGTAGATACTTAGAATAATAATAAATCTACAAATAAATAACAGGACTATATTAATTCTACATTATTTTGGGGCAAGTGCAGAAATTCAGATATCTAAGCACATGTATAACAGCAGGTGGAAGATGCATCACTGAGATTTTTTTTTAAAAAAACAGAATAGGACAAGCAAAAACTGCTTTCTATCAAATGAGGAATGTTTTGTGCAATAAGTCCTTGAAAGTTAGACTGAGTTCTTGTAGGTTACACAGAACCAATTTTAACATATGGCTGTGAATCCTGGACAATTAGTAAACAGGCACAAAAATCCCTGAAAGCCTTGGAGATGTGGTTTTATAGAAGGATGCTGAAAATGAGCAATCTGGACATTTTAAGGGAAGATGAGTCGCAAAGAAAACTTATCACAAACATCAGAAAGAGGCAGTCATCATTTCTTGGCCACGTTATGAGAAGACAAAAACAGGAAAATGTCATGACAACCGAAAATATTTGCGGACAGAGAGATAGATGAAGACAGCGAGAGAAGATTCTTGACAGTTTTGTGTCAAGGCATGGAAGGGAGTCAACACCCAAATTTATCCATGCCGCCGGAGATCGGAATTTGTGGAGAGGCATGATCGCCCACATCAGCCAGCAAGGCACTGTATGATGATGATTACGATTATTTATTACTTAAACAATTTTAACCACATTTATCATTCAAATTGCTCTTGTAATGTCATGAGCAGTCGGACAATGCTTTGATGCCGGGGCTCATTGTCTGCTAAAGTGAGGATAAGACTGGCCACAAATTCTTGCATGCAATCACGACTACAGAAGGGTGATGCCCTAACACTTCACAGGTGACTAAGATCTGTGTAGAGACTTGAACTCCAACTCTCAGGGCACAAGATATTTAGTAAGAATATGTTTGGCTTTTAAATTAGGGCCTCCAGCTGTGGCTCCCTCACACCTGGTTCTCAGAGCACAAGATATATAGTTAGAATATTTCTGGCTTTTAAATTAGGGCATCCAACTGTGGCTCTCTCACACTTGGTTGTCAGAGCACATGATATTAGGGGTGTTCATTTGAAACCTATTCCAATGGCTTTATTACAAAAGCATGAAAGAAACATTAACAGGTGTGGTAGAATTAAACAAAGCATTCATTTTGAATGAATTATGCATCATGGGTTGGTCAGAAGAAGTTGCTGTAGGCATTCAGGCAAGCATCCCATTGCTTAGGTAGGTGGCGAATGCCGTCCGCAAAAAAGGATTGTAGTTGCTCACTGAACCAAGTGTTTACCGCGTTCATTACGTCTGCATCTGTGTGGCATCGTTGCCCCTTGAGAGCTTTCTTTTAGAGGTCCAAACAAATGAAAATCACATGGTGACAAATCAGGACTATAGGCTGGATGTTGCAGAATTTCCCACTTCTTCCTTGCTAATGCTTCCTGCACAATCTTTGCAACATTCGGAGGAGCATTATCGTGCAACAAAATCACACTGTTTATTCTTGAAGGCTTTTTGCAGCTTGTCTAGTGTTTGCAAATAGTGGGTAGAGTTGAAGTTGACACCAGGTTCTTTAAAGTCGGCCAACAATAGCTTTTCATGGTAAAAAAATGCGCTCAGCATAACCTTACCAGCGGAAACCTGTAACTTGAATTTTTTGGCTTTTGGTGATCCAGCATGCTTTCATTGCATGCTCTCTCTTTTGCTGCTCGGCTCAAAGTGGTGACACCATGATTCATCGCCTGCCACTATGCGGAAGAGAAATGCATCACCCTCCACTCTGTAACGCAGCAAGTGGTTCAAACACCATTCCATGCGTTCCTCTTTTTGGTGGTCGGTCAACATCCGTGGTACCCAATGTGAACACACCTTCCGATATTGCAGTTTCTTACGAGCGACCTTTTGAATTGTCCCAATTGACACATCAAATTCTTTCACTAGTGAACGCTTGCTTCGACAACAGTTCATCTGTACTGCTGCATCAATTTTGGCGATGGTTTTTTTCTGTTGCAACAATATGTGCTTGACCCAGCCGTCGAAGATCTGTCGTGAACTGACATCCTTTCTGAAACATTCGTGCCAAGTCTGTCACTGTTGTCTTCGACACATATTTGTTACAGTAAGCTGCCTGCATTCTTCGATGAATGTCCACTGGTCGACATCCTTCAAATGAAAGAAACTGAATCACCGCTCTTTGAGCTTCTTTGAGCGGATTTTGGATCAACCCTGCCATTTTCTCAACGGTCTGAAACAGAACCTATGCATCATGGGATGATAAGCACTTGCTATTTTATTCATTGGTCAGTACTTATCACATGACTATGACATGATCATGTTCAACGTACACAATTACACATGGTGCGGCACAGACGGATTTCAAATGAACGCCCCTTATAGTTAGAATATTTCTGGCTTTTAAATTAGGGCATCCAGCTGTGGCTCTTACAACCTGGTTCGACTCACAGTGAGGGCCATGTTGAGTTGTACAGAAATAAGGAAATAAGAAGATATACTTCATCTTATCCCCAGCCCACCCACACAAACCAAACCTGGGTTGGTGGATCCGATGTCTATCCTTTGTCAAAAGCGAAAGCTCTGACTATCCTGTATACTTTGCCACATTTAAAATGTCTCGGAAGTAGGGAAAGTCCTGCTCTGCTGCTAAGGATACGTTTCCAAATTAGAAAAAAAAGTTAGTTGCATATCCTTTGCAGGACGTTGCAGTCAGCCCCAATATCTTTGTGATTTCTTTGCAAGTTTACGTTCAGTAGTTTGCCATTGCTTTCTGGACAACCAGCACTCATACCATTCTATGAAAACCAACATATTGCAGTCTGCTTCCAAATCACCCGCAGCTGTATTTAGAATGTGGGATTGCGAATTGCTTTTGTAACCCCATCACCAAAGTACCGGTCACATTAGAATTAGAAAAGCCATTCACGACAGAAAATTTATATCATTCTAGTGTAAACACAACAAAGAATTTATGTGATTCTGGTGTACACACATCAGATCACAGAATTTATGTGATTCTAGTGAACACACAACAGAGAGATTATGTGATTCTAGTGTACACACATCAGATCACAGAATTTATGTGATTCTAGTGTACACACATCATATCAGAGAATTTATGTGATTCTAGTGAACACACAACAGAAATTATGTGATTCTAGTGTACACACATCAGATCACAGAATTTATGTGATTCTAGTGTACACACATCATATCACAGAATTTATGTGATTCTAGTGAACACACAATAAATGTATGTGATTCTGATGTACACACAACAGAATTTATGTGATTCTAGTGAACACTCAACAGAATTTATGTGATTCTAGTGTACACACATCAGATCACAGAATTTATGTGATTCTAGTGTACACACAACAGAGAATTTATGTGATTCTAGTGTACACACAACAGAGAATTTATGTGATTCTAGTATACACACAACAAAGAATTTATGTGATTCTAGTGTACACACATCAGATCGGAGAATTTATGTGATTCTAGTGAACACAACAGAGAAATTATGTGATTCTAGTGTACACACATCAGATCGGAGAATTTATGTGATTCTAGTGTACACACACCAGAGAATTTATGTGATTCTAGTGTACACGCAACAGAGAATCTATATGATTCTAGTGTACACACAGCAGATAATTTATGTGATTTTAGTGTACACACAGAGAATTTATGTGATTCTAGTGTACACACAATAAATTTATGTGATTCTAGTGTACACACAATAAATTTATGTGATTCTGATATACACACAACAGAGAAATTATGTGATTGTAGTGTACACACATCAGATCAGAGAATTTATGTGATTCTAGTGTACACACAACAGAGAATTTATGTGATTCTAGTGTACAAATATCAGAATTTATGTGATTCTAGTGTACACACAACAGAATTTATGTGATTCTAGTGTACACGCAACAGAGAATTTATGTGATTCTAGTGTACACACATTAGGATACTTGCTGGTGGCATGGGGTTTATGCACTGTGCTGAGATTCTCATGATGGGCTCTGTAGGAGACAGAAGATCTTATGGGGATATCTGAGTGTAATGAAAGTTGGTCCAAGACTGAACAAGCCTTTTTGGCATATTGGTGCAATGAATGAATCACAAAACAAGACGACGTAGACTGTCAGCTGTACTAGAACACGACCACAAATAACAAAATTGAAGTTATGGCCAAAGCCTTCACCAGCACACAAACAGTCCCTGTGCTGTCGACAGCCTATAAAACTCCAAGCTTGGCCATCTCTCAACACCTAATTCAATAAACAATAAATGATTGCTAAAATATACTGAGGCTTTGGCAATTAGGTGGCTCAAACCATTTTGTGCAGACACAAATACTTCACTTTAAATTTGTGATTACCACTGGAATAGCAAATGTGCCACTTTCCAACAATATATGTGACCATGTGTTTTAAGTATTTCAGCCAACATATAATTCATATGATATATAACTCTGCAGTGTGCACCTGATGAGACGCAGTGAAATATGCCAGGCAATAAATTAAGCAACCTGTTGTCTGTGCCTTCTGTGTTTAAACATAATGTGTGTTTAGTGTATTGAATGTAATTTTGTGTATGAATGTAAGTTAGTTGTGTCTTAACTTGATTTGTCTGTTGGAATGTATTGTGTGTAATATATATATATATATATATATATATATATATATATATATATATATATATATATATATATATATATATATATAATTATGTTATTTAACAAGTCCAGGGATAATTTATTTGTTGCAGTTTAGTTGTATTTATTTATGTAAATTGAAGTTATTAGAATTTAGCTAGCCTAAACTTGATTTTGTTTGCTAGAATTTAACCAATCTAAATTGTATTTGTCTGTTGGAATTTAGCCAGCCTAAATTGTATTTATTTGTTGGAATTTAGAGTCTTAAATTCTTTGTTGTATTAGAATTTAGCCAGTTTTAATTTCATTTGTCTGTTAGATTTTAACAAGTCTAAATATGATTTTATTATGGAAGTCTAGCAAACCTAAACATGATTTGTTTCTTAGAATTTAACAAAAGTAATACTGATTTGTTTCTTAGAATTTAGCAAAACTAAACATGATTTGTTTGTTAGACTGTAGCATCCTACACTTGATTTCCTTTGCTGTAATTTAGCCAATCTCAACACGATATTCAATAATATTAATATGTATGCTCAATATAATTTTGTTGTGTGGTGTAGCCAAGTGCCTTAGTTCCCAAGTGCATGCTTGCTTTGGTTTGGCTGCTCAGTTATCTCATATTTATTTGGTCATGCCACTAAATTCCTGGCCGTGTAGAACTTTTGTTAAGGAAAAGATCAATATACATACAGGTTGCCAAGATGCACTGCTGTCACTTGCGAAATGTTGAAAGTTTGTCTGATTTGGCCATGTTACTCGCCACAGAGTTGAGTTCAGTCAAGAACTGACATCACAGCACTCATGACATTCCCATACGTGCTCCGTCCTCATCTTCAACAGCCAGTGAAGAGTTCCAAAACTAATGGTACCAGTAGCAGCCTGAATACATGTCCGTCTGGCCTTTTCTCAGAGTCCCAAGTGTTGCCCAGATCTTCTGGTACTCGCCAAAATAGTAAAGTGAGTAAAGGACTTTTACATGACTTAGGCCAATTGGGCATATGATGCTAGACTCATATTTATATAGACTGCCATGGTGCGACAAAGGGTGTTACTTATATGGGTTCACGCCGTGGTTTGTCTTTTTATTTCTCCTCAAGCTCATTTTCTTCTTCTGGCTCGTCTTTATCTTGACAAGGTATTCTGCAACAGGCTCCAGATCGTTGCATTAGGACCTGCTTCCTCGCCTTGTCCAGCTTAATTCTACATGATTCTTAACCACAATAAGTATTGGTCTATGACAGTTAGACCACAGGATTTTCTTATCAATTAGCACCACAACACGTCCAACTTCACCTGAATCACTACACAAGACAGGTTCCTTTTTTATGTTTAAATTCTTACTTTCCACAAATGTAATATATATGTCGTACAGTATATAAACGATCACATTAACGTTCACTTGCAACCATATTTAAATCAGCTTCTAAAACCGGCAGCGCTATTAATGGCCATTGCCAACTTCACTCAGAACCCTTCACCATAAAATCCAGAGTACGACAAGGTTGTGTCCTGTCCCCTCTCTTGTTTATAACATATATAGACAACACATGTAACGATACCAGCCAAACAGAGACCACAAGAACACTGCATGACGAGAACACAGAAGAAGAACCCTCTGCAAATCTAACCATTAGAGAACTCCTATTTGCAGACGACCAAGCACTAATAGCAAAATCAGAAGCTAAATTACAAGACCACATAGTTAGTTAGTTAGTCTAAACGAAATGTGTAGGGAACAAAACATGAAAATTAGCACAAGTAAAACAGAGGTACTGACTATAACTAAAGAAGAAAAAGCAACAACGATTTACCTAAACGAACATCCCTTGAAACAAGTAAAGAGTTTCAAGTACCTAGGAAGTATAATATCATCAAATGGCAAATCAGAAGACGAGATCGAAAATAGATGCAACAAGGCAAACTAACTCATTGGACAAATGGCACCAATACTAAAGAACAAACATGTATCAATAACTACTAAGAAAGCACTTTACAACACAATCTTCCTACCAACTCTATGTTACCAATGCCAAACCTGGACAATGACAGAAAAAGAGAAAAGAAAAATCACAACAACAGAAATGAGATTCCTGAGAAGAATACTCAATGTATCAAGAAGAGATAAGATCAGAAATGAAGAAATCAGGACTAAAGTGGGGGTTACAGCTGCACTAGATTTTATTAGAAAGCAGCAAGTCAAATGGTTTGGCCATGCAAGTAGGTTACCAACTAACAGTATACCACAACAAGCAATGATGTACAGACCAGAGGGAAACAGAGGAAGAGGCCGACCACGTAAATGATGGACGCAGGGAATAACAGAGTCCATGGGAATATCGATACATGAAGCCCATAAGCGGGCACTCTCCCGCTGTTTATACTTCACCTCGACACCGCAAGGTACAAGAGGAACATGATGAGATGAGATGAGCCAACTTCACCATGTGGTGTGTCCACACAGAACCACAACCACAGAATGACTGATGTCCAGTCACTTTCACGGACCTTGTTTCTGTTCCAGTGACTCCTTGGCATGCGCAGCGCGGATCATTTATCCACGTCTTTCACACTCTCAGGCCTGACTATATATATTTCAATATGCCATGACTACCAAATTGACTATTAATTTGGGTCATGGTATAGACCAATCAGCACTCGGTGGATGGTGTGGTCAGTATCTTGTCAACGACCTTTACTTCCCAAGATATTCCCTGAGACCTTGGCTGGGTTGACCTGGCAGCCCAGATTTAAAAATCCACGTCATTGCAAATTTTAACCCTCAGTGCAAATTTTAACTGGCAATGCAGATTTTAATTGGCAATACAAATATTAACTGCCAATGCAGATTTTAATTGGCAATGCAAATATTAACTGCCAATGCAAATTTTAACCATCCGTGTGAATTTTAGCTGTCAATGAAAATTTTAACTAGTGTGAATTTTAACTGTCAATGCAAATTTTAACTCAATTCAAATTTTAACTGTCAATGCAAATTTTACCTGTCAGTGCGAATTTTGACCGTGACCACGAGGCCGGCTGGCAAACATGCTAGCTGCCATTGCTTCCCTGTTCTTCTTCTTAATTCCCTGTCAAAAACTATTCCTCGGGTATAAAGAGGCATTTAAAGTCAAGAGGATTTACTTCATTGCCCTGGATTACATCCCATATGGCTCTGTCTGTTTCAGCATGGCCGCCTGCCGAAATTGTCACACAAAGCACAAAACTCTGTAGCTCCAGCAACGCCCCCCAGGAGTCTCCAAGAAAATGGCACTCGTGAACAGAAATGATGGGGTTCTAGATTACATCCCGCAACGTTCGGATCACAAGGCAGACAACAAAGCAGCTTAACCACTTTGCCGCAGAGGCTCCATGGCAACTGTGCTGCCGTTGCTCCCCTGTTCATAATTCCTTGTCAGAAACTATTCATCGGCAATAAATTTAGCCTGTGGGAGACTGCTACTGGTACCATTAGTATTGGGACTCTTCGCTGACTGTTACAGATGAGGATGGAGTGCGTATAGGAATGTCCCAAGTGCTGTGATGTTGATTCTTGATTCAACTCAACTGAACTCAGTTCACTCTGCTTAACTTATTAGGTTAATTTTAAACCATAACAATAGACCAGGAGGCAAAGAAGATGTATATTCCGTTTATCTCAGCAACCAGAAGCACGTAGTTGGCAGCTAAGACACTTTTCTTGATGCACTATTCCTTTGATTGCTTGCTGTTTGATTTGTTTATTGCTTGGAGTTTTGTTTATTGGCAGATGATCAACACAGGGTAACAGGTAATCAATATACTATTGATTTGTCATGCTCTCTCTACTATTTTATGACATTTTACTTACACAATCTACAGGTCTGTGGCATTTTACTTACACAATCTACAGGTCTGTGGCATTTTACTTACACAATCTGCAGGTCTGTGAATTTTACTTACACAATCTGCAGGTCTGTGAATTGTACTTAGAAAATCTACAGGTCTGTGAATTTTACTTAGAAAATCTACAGGTCTGTGACATTTTACTTAGAAAATCTGTTAGTTACAAAATCTCTAGGGCTGTGGTACGTTAGCTACAAAATCTCCAGGGCTGTGATATGTTAGTTTCAAAATCTCCAGGGCTGTGATATGTTAGTTTCAAAATCTCCAGGGCTGTGATATGTTAGTTGCAAATTCTCCAGCATTTGGATATTTTAGAGCCAGTCTCCTTGTGACTTGTTGTGATCAGTCAACATCGTTGCTAATTGTGGAGCAAAGATATTCACAGTTTATTACCTTTTTAATGTCTTCACCCTGGATCATGACTTTTGGTTGACATGTAGTTTTTGTCTGTGGACATAAATAACTATTGTCTTGTTCTAAATTCAGAAAATGATGTTGTCCTAAACAGAACCTCTTGACAAAGAAGACTAACAATTCTAATTCCTTTCCACTGTTTGAGAGGAGGACTTGGTCAGCTGCATATCTAAGTCCCTTAATTGGATTTCCTGTTGTATAAATGCATCAGAACTGTAACAGGTCTTATCACTTTGGCTGTTTTCGTTACACTTTCTGCATATCACATGTTTTCTGTATTGTCATTTGATGAAACCTGTGGTTATCAAATGTAGTACTTTTGAAATTATAGGCCATCTTATGGTAAGAGGTGCATGGTTTTCATATCACAATTTGTTTAAACATTGTTCTGACATATTACATATCACAGTTTATTATATTACATATCACAGTTCATTACATTAAATATTACATATCACTGTTCATTACATCACATATAACATATCACAGTTCATTCAGACATTTTGTTATGACAAAAGGGGATTATGTATCACAGTTTGTTTTAAACATTGTTTTGATAAAATGGATTACATGTCACAGTTCACAGTTGTGTTGTGACAAAAAGGTTATGTATCAGTTTGTTTAAACATTGTATTTCACAAAATTAATTATATATTTTTCTCTTCTGTTTTTTCTGATTTCCTTTTTCTCTTAAAACTTGTTAGCGCTTGTTTGTTTGTTATTTTACTCCTGATGTTCTCAAGCCCAATTTTACCCCCTCATCCGTCATTCCTGCTTTACTGTTCTCTTCCTTCCTTTGCCAATGTTGTTTTCATGTTGCATATTTGATTTTGTGTTTGCTTTACAGGTATAGGTTGAAGCACTTGAGTTGTGTTCTAACCCTCTAAGTGTAGATGTCAATTTAACCCAGCTATTGTAGATGGTGAATTTAGCCCAACCATTTTATATGTGAATTTAACCCAACTATTTTAGATGTGAATTTAACCCAGCTGTTGTAGATGTGAATTTAACCCAACCATTGTATGTGAGTGTATAACTCATGTATGTATATGTTGGTCATAATTTTTATGTACTTCTGCTCATTCTAACAGTTATTTTGTGCATTTCTACTAATTGTAATAATTATTTCACATATTTCTGCTGATTCGTACAGTTGATGTTCTTTTGTTAATTCATAGTTATTGTGTTTCTGTAAATTCTTTTAGTTGATTGGTATGTTTCTACTAATTTGTTTAGTCATTTGGTATATTTCTACTATTTTATTTAGATATTTGCGTTATTTCTTCTGATTCATGTAGACATTAGATGTATTTCTACTAATTTATTTAGATATTTGCATTATTCCTCCTGATTCATATAGATATGAGATGTATTTCTGCTAATTTGTATAGTTATTTGTTCTTGTTCTGCTAAATCTAAACCACAGCTTAATGGGTATAGGTGTGTGACACATGAGGTGCGATAACCAGTTCCCATCCTTGTCTCCTTAGTCTGGTGCTCATTTTCATGACACTGGGTCGACCTCAGAGCTATAGGTGTTGGGGGGGGGGGGGGGGGGGGGGAGAGAGAAAGATCCTGTCTTCCCTGGGGATTGAGCCTGGACCAGTGTCTTGGCAGGCAAGTGTACTACCCATTGTGTGACTCTATGGGAGTTTCCGCGGCAAAGTTGTTGCACTCTGTCTTCTGCTTCACAGGTTGTGGGTTTGGTTCTAGGCTACGTTGGTTGGTTCATGGGTGCAATTTTCTTGGAGACATCCTGGGGTTATCGCTGGAACTACAGAGTTCATGCTTTGTGCTGCTTTTTTGGCAGGCTGTTCTGTAGAAAGAGACTGAGTGATGTGGGATAAAACCCAGTGCAATGAAGTCAATCCGCTTGGGTTTTACTCCCTTTTTATGTGGCTATGACTCCCCGGAGATATACTGGTCATAAAAATATGTTTTTGAGGTGTATCAAGCCTACTGCTGGAGTTGGATTGTCTTATTAAGCCAGCGAGTCCCATGGCTGCTGACATGTTATCATCCCGGGACCAGCAGAAGCTTGATCCCTCCCATTGGGGAATGAAGGGCAGAAGAACAAATATATACAGAATTTTTAGACTGGCAAATCAACCATGTGCACTTGTGGGTTGGCACTGCAGACACATACCCTAAGACTGCATTGAATCCGACATGTCTAGGCAAACTTGGCCTAGGGAAACAACAGTGGAAGATACACTCTATGGACCACTGAGTGAACTAAAACAGACATTGAAGTTTATACACGAGACAACATTGCAGATATAGAAAATCAATTTCAAGGGAATGAAAGAAGAAATTAATCAATATTTCATTGACTATATTTCATCTTTTGCCCTAGTTTTTTTAAATTTTAAACCCAATCTGTCCCACTCAATACTTTAACCCTTTCTTATCCACACAGCTAATACTTTACAAAAACAGCAGTCTAGGCCAGAAATATTTGAGATGTGGAGTTAAAAGGACTCTCTTACACCTCAAAGGCCCATTGGGCACATAGTTAGGCCCACACTTTTCATAAGCCAGTCAACACTGGGTGGGTGATGTCATATCTGGCCAAGTAGGAAGTTTTAATACTTTTCAGTCCGATGAAGAGGTATAGCAGGTGGTGCATGAGTGGTTACGCACATCACCAAGAGAATTTTTTTTTTCTACAAAAATTCAAGCACTTTGTCGGTGCTTGAGGACTTGCATTGAACGCACTGGTGACTACATCGAAAAATGATACCTTTGTTCTTTACTTTTTCAGAATATATTCACCACAAAAATAAAACATTTAAGGTTTTCATTTGAAGCCCCCTCTAACAACAAATGTCTTCAATTTGTTTATATGTATGCATATTAACATGTCTGGCTATGATTTGTGTGATGCATTGTTTTTTTGTGTGTAACCAATACACTGTTAATCTGTGATTCTTGTTTTTTTCTCTCACTGCATTTCACTGTGTGAATGTTAGCAATTAACGTGTAAGCTGGCCCTACAGGTAACCTCCAGATTGAACTTACTATATCTCTTCAGTTCCAGTCTTCTGTCAGAAGTCTAACTGTATCTGAGCTTATGCTTGTTACTTGGCTTGATAATCTTACAACTGCTGTTTCATGCTAAATGTATTGAATTTGGTTATGAAATGATTGTGGGGGGGGGGGGGGGGGGGTGTCGTCATGATTACAGGTTCACAAAGTAATGATTATTGAGTAGTGATTATAGGATTTGTTTGTTTTTGACTAGTGTAGCAATTGCCTAGTCATAGTTCTAGGATAGCAATTAGAGAATATAATTTTAGAATGGATATAGATGGGGGTCATGTCCATAGAGTAGTAATTATTGACCATGGGTTATAGAATAAGATTTTACAATGATTATAGATAGCGATCAGTTGGACATCAGCGCTGACTTCTCATTCGTAAAGTAATGGCAAGCTACTGAATGTAAAATTGTCTAGAAAATTAACCTGGGGTTGAGGTTGATCGCAGCGTTCTGTAACAGACATGCAACATTTTAAATAGGGCAATGCTTGCTTGCTTGCTTGTGTTCGTTGGCTTGAGCTCCAACGCAAAGTCCTGTATGTCGGATGAAGGCATCCTGTTGTCCAACATCAGTGTGATGTCATACAGGACCTGAGTTTTGTGTGAGTATCCGTTGTCCCATGTCTGGCTTATTGGTGTGCAGACTGGTGGTTCCTCGCCATACAGGCAGACACTCTCCGACTTCGGAGGAATCGGCGATCCTATTGACTTCAGCCAGGACCCCGAAGGGATCTGTTGCCCAGGACGCTCGACGAGGACGCGTCAATAGGTCTTGGCCAGTATAAAACCCGGCCCTGGTGCCTTGGAAACACCTCTGCGTCCCAATAGGGCAATGATTGCAAGGTAGTGTGTTTATAGAGTAATAGGTATAAAGTAGTGATTATATGATGGTGTTTATAGAGTAACGGTTAAAAAAAATTTTTTTTAGTGATTATGATATAATGGGTGTAGACTAGAAATAGGGGTAATGATTATAAAGTGGTATTTATAGTTTTATGTAGGGTGATTATAAAGTGGTATTTATAGTTTTATATAGGGTGATTATTATAAAGTGGTATTTATAGTTTTATATAGGATAGTATTTATATAGGGTAATGATTAAAGTGGTATGTATAGTTTAATGAGTATGTGCTGATGTTTATAATATATGATTATAAGAAAATGATTACAGAGGTGACTGTTGGATAGCGCCTTTGGGGTCATGATTACAGGGTAATGACTATATGATAGCTTTTCTGGGGTCATGATTATATGTCAATACTATTGTTAGGTTAATGATTATAGAGTAGTGGTTATTGGTAATGTTTATCGGGTATTACTGACATTGCAATGATTATAGGGTAAGGATTATAGAGCAACCGCCACAAGGTAATAATTATAGGGTAATGTTTATGGAGTAGTGATCCAGGGAGGGATGATTATATGGGTTTATGGTGATTATAAGGAAATTATTACAGGGTGTCAGTTTAAAGACGATCGATGTTTTGCCAGATTTGCTATAATATGCAGTGGGATTACACTGTGTGATTACATTGTACACATGCTCTAGGTTCATTTTATTGCCAGGTTGGTTCAGGTGATAGTTTGTAATGCTTTTGTGCTTTACTCAGCTTACAAAGGGTCATGTGGTAGGAGAGGGTTATTCTAGAGGATTTGGGCTTCTTTTTTTCTTTTGGTTCTTGTGGGCAATGCTTAAGTCAATTTTAGCTTAAATAGTTTGACATTTTTTAAAAAATATCTATATTGCGTCTTTCTTGTCTGAAATTATTTGTTAAAAGTCACCAGTTTTGATAATTTTCAAAGAATAATTTTGATCCTTCCCATGGTTACACGGATATCCTTAATGCTTAGAACTCAGGAGAGTCCATGGTTACACAGATATCCTCAATGCTTAGAACTCAGGAGAGTCCATGGTTACATGGATATCCTTAATGCTTAGAACTCAGGAGAGTCCATGGTTACACAGATATCCTCAATGCTTAGAACTCAGGAGAGTCCATGGTTACATGGATATCCTTAATGCTTAGAACTCAGGAGAGTCCATGGTTACACAGATATCCTTAATGCTTAGAACTCAGGAGAGTCCATGGTTACACAGATATCCTTAATGCTTAGAACTCAGGAGAGTCCATGGTTACACGGATATCCTTCATGTTTAGAACTCAGGAGAGTCCATGGTTACACGGATATCCTTAATGCTTAGAACTCGGGAGAGCCCATGATTACACGGATATCCTTAATGCTTAGAACTCAGGAGAGTCCATGGTTACACAGATATCCTTAATGCTTAGAACTCAGGAGAGTCCATGGTTACACGGATATCCTTCATGTTTAGAACTCGGGAGAGTCCATGGTTACATGGATATCCTTAATGCTTAGAACTCGGGAGAGCCCATGGTTACACGGATATCCTTCATGTTTAGAACTCAGGAGAGTCCATGGTTACATGGATTTCCTTCATGTTTAGAACTCAGGAGAGTCCATGGTTACACAGATATCCTTAATGCTTAGAACTCAGGAGAGTCCATGGTTACACGGATATCCTTCATGTTTAGAACTCAGGAGAGTCCATGGTTACATGGGTATCCTTCATGTTTAGAACTCAGGAGAGTCCATGGTTACATGGATATCCTTCATGTTTAGAACTCAGGAGAGTCCATGGTTACACGGATATCCTTCATGTTTAGAACTCAGGAGAGTCCATGGTTACACGGATATCCTTCATGTTTAGAACTCAGGAGAGTCCATGGTTACACGGATATCCTTAATGCTTAGAACTCGGGAGAGCCCATGATTACACGGATATCCTTAATGCTTAGAACTCAGGAGAGTCCATGGTTACACAGATATCCTTAATGCTTAGAACTCAGGAGAGTCCATGGTTACACGGATATCCTTCATGTTTAGAACTCGGGAGAGTCCATGGTTACATGGATATCCTTAATGCTTAGAACTCGGGAGAGCCCATGGTTACACGGATATCCTTCATGTTTAGAACTCAGGAGAGTCCATGGTTACATGGATTTCCTTCATGTTTAGAACTCAGGAGAGTCCATGGTTACACAGATATCCTTAATGCTTAGAACTCAGGAGAGTCCATGGTTACACGGATATCCTTCATGTTTAGAACTCAGGAGAGTCCATGGTTACATGGGTATCCTTCATGTTTAGAACTCAGGAGAGTCCATGGTTACATGGATATCCTTCATGTTTAGAACTCAGGAGAGTCCATGGTTACACGGATATCCTTCATGTTTAGAACTCAGGAGAGTCCATGGTTACATGGATATCCTTCATGTTTAGAACTCAGGAGAGTCCATGGTTACACGGATATCCTTAATGCTTAGAACTCAGGAGAGTCCATGGTTACACGGATATCCTTCATGTTTAGAACTCAGGAGAGTCCATGGTTACACGGATATCCTTAATGCTTAGAACTCGGGAGAGCCCATGGTTACACGGATATCCTTAATGCTTAGAACTCAGGAGAGTCCATGGTTACACAGATATCCTTAATGCTTAGAACTCAGGAGAGTCCATGGTTACACAGATATCCTTAATGCTTAGAACTCAGGAGAGTCCATGGTTACACGGATATCCTTCATGTTTAGAACTCGGGAGAGTCCATGGTTACATGGATATCCTTAATGCTTAGAACTCGGGAGAGCCCATGGTTACACGGATATCCTTCATGTTTAGAACTCAGGAGAGTCCATGGTTACATGGATTTCCTTCATGTTTAGAACTCAGGAGAGTCCATGGTTACACAGATATCCTTAATGCTTAGAACTCAGGAGAGTCCATGGTTACACAGATATCCCTAATGCTTAGAACTCAGGAGAGTCCATGGTTACATGGATATCCTTAATGCTTAGAACTCAGGAGAGTCCATGGTTACACAGATATCCTTAATGCTTAGAACTCAGGAGAGTCCATGGTTACACGGATATCCTTCATGTTTAGAACTCGGGAGAGTCCATGGTTACATGGATATCCTTCATGTTTAGAACTCGGGAGAGCCCATGGTTACACGGATATCCTTCATGTTTAGAACTCAGGAGAGTCCATGGTTACATGGATATCCTTCATGTTTAGAACTTGGGAGAGTCCATGGTTACACGGATATCCTTCATGTTTAGAATTCAGGTGGGTCCATGGTTACACGGATATCCTTCATGTTTAGAACTTGGGAGAGTCCATGGTTACACAGATATCCTTCATGTTTAGAACTCAGGAGAGTCCATGGTTACACGGAATGAAGACCATTTCAAGATCGTGTTAATACAAGAACCGATTACTTGACATAGTTTTTCCCTTCATACTTTACAGTTATGTATGTCTTTTCCTTCTAAAATTCAACTTTATAAAGTAAGTAGACCCACAAATCATGTTTTATGTGGATGTCTAGACTTGTTTTAGTATATGCTATTACATTTGCCTTCCACTTGTACGTATCCTGTGTAGGGGTGAGGAGATTTTTAGATAGGAAATATGAAAGGGGGGGAATGACGCTCTGAAAATACGGTGAAGGGGGGAACGGGCCAAATTTTTGATAGGAAGGGGGGGAATGGCGTTCTGAAAATATGGTAAAGGGGGGAATGGGCCAAAAAAGGTTGAGAACCACTGCTCTAGAGGCATGAAGTCTGTTGGCTACTTCGTCATTTCTTCAGTGCTGCTTCTGGAGTGAAGATTGGCGGGAGTGGGTCTCTGGTAATTTCTATCTGAAACTTCGGAACCAACAATAATATATCCTGGCCTACCACAGGGATCACCATTATCTCCGGTACTGTTCAACGCCTACACAGTGAGAATCACCAGTGAGCAGATCACTGGACCTGGCAGGACATTGTCATATGCCGATGATGTTTTAGTGTATCGTCAGGGTAAGGATAGAGAGGAGGTTGCTGTGGAACTACAAACCGAACTCAATCGCATAAGTACTTGGTGCGATGAAGCTGGGGCAATGGTCAACCCAACAAAGGCAACAGTGACTTGGTTCTCGTTGAATAATCATATTCTCAACAATCCAACACCAACTGTAATGCTGTGTTCAGAGACGGTGGAAAGAATGCAGGCAATGAATTACCTGGGGATACGGTTTGATCGAAGCCTTGCTTATAATGTGCACATAGACCAGGTGATAACAAAGGCCAAGCGGGGCTTGGCAGCGATGCGGGTGATGGCGGCAGCAAACTGTGAGCAGCGCCATCTATGTCTTCTGTACGAGGGGCTGGTCATGTCTGTTTTGGAGTATGCAATGGCAATCCTGACTCTCAGCCATAAGCAGATAGAAAGGATGGAAAGGATACAGAATGAAGCTATGCGCATTATTCTTGGATGTACAAGAGATACAGCATGCAGGGCGATGCGCTACCTTCTTGATTTTCCAACCATTGAAGAGAGAATGCAAGTTTGCAGGGCACGCGCCTACCTCAGAATTAATGCAAACACACAGCATCCACTGCATAGTGAAATTAGGAAGGTGAAGGGCAGCAGGTTAAAAAGAGGACGGTCGTGGATGGGTCAAGCCGAAGACATTCTTCAACAGGTGTGTTCACTTGAGGACTTAGAACCTGGCGAGGAGTGGGTGCAAGTGCCAACAGACTTCTGCACATCCTTTTCAGTTTGCATCCAACTAGATAGAAAATGCAGACAAAATCCGGCTGCTGTGGAGGCTGAAGTCCAAGCGTTGATTTTCGAGAATTCGCTAGACAGTGACTCGGTCATCTACACAGATGGGTCGGTCGTCCGACATGTGAGAAGCTCATGGGCCTTTACAGCTCGGGCCGGAGGGAGAATTGTGAAGGAGGACTCTGGTGCTTTCACTGAAACCACAAGTAGCCTGACCATGGAAGTCATAGCAGTAAGTAAAGCAATAACATGGCTCGAGACACAGACATTCACTAGGGCTTGTTTCCTTAGCGACTCAATGAACATGATCAAGAGGATAGAGGAGGGGTCGATCCGAAGAGAATGGTTGCTGCCTCTGGAGCGCTCTCAGCTGGCAAAGATTAGTTTCATCTTCGTGCCAGGTCATGCGGGAGTACAAGGAAATGAGCGGGCTGACAAGCTCGCAGGTGAGGCTACTGTGGAGGGCGGACGCGCCATGGACCAGGCTGACATTCTGAATGCTCTACGAGAAGTGAGACTTTTGCAAGAACCAAGTGATGACTGTGAATCTACAACAATGGCCAGACTGCGAGAGCAGCAAATTAAAAGAGGGGTGGCCAAACAAGAACACTACGCAGGAAGCCAAAGAAGATGATAAACCAACACAGAACTGGCGTCGTTAGCCGCTACACGCTGCGGGATTTGCTGAGGAGGGGATACGAGCACTTATGGACTGAATGGAACGATGTGCAACGAGGATGATCTGTCGACTAACTAACTAACTAACTAACTAACTATCTGAAACCTTTATTGTATATTCTGTTAGTCTGTATCCTGTCCAGATCTTCATGTTGTCTGTTATGAGATGTCATCGTACATTCTTCTAGACTGTATCCTGGCCATATCTTGATCTTGTCGCTTCTGTGACATCGTTGTACATTCTGCTAGTCTGCAGCCACACCTTGATCTTGTCTCTCTTGTGACATTGTTGTATGTTCTGCTAGGCCTGACCATATTTGATGTTGTCTTACTGAACCTTTGTTGTATATTCTTTTAGGCTGTGTCTTTATGTTGTCTTACTGTACCTGTGTTGTACATTCTGCTAGGCTGTATCCTGACTGTATCTTGATGTTATCTTAAACCCTTGTTGTATATTCTGCTATATTTTATTCTGACTGTATCTAGATGTTATTTATCCTGGTCATTCATTGTATATTCTGCTAGACTGTGTCCCGACCATATCTTTATGTTGTTTACATTCAGCGAGACTATCCTGACCACACCTTGATGATTTCTGGTCATTTGTAACTTTTATGACCTCTAGCTCAATTCCCCTCAACCATTCCCTCCATCACGGTGTTTGGTATATTGCTATGTCGTTTTATGTGGCCACAGTCTCTGGTCTTTCTCATTGTTGATTCCGTTATTCTAGAAACCCACATCTTCAAAGCTTCCAGGGATTACATCGCTTGTTTACTAATTGTCCAAGATTCATAGCCATGTGTTAGACCTTGATCTATGTAACATACAAGAATTCTTTTTTAACTTTCCAGAGAGAAGGATTTATTGCATAAAATGTTTTTACTTTGTACTACTGAATTACAAGTGTTATATATATATTTGTGAATAAAAAGCTGTAGTACAAAGTAAACATATATGAAAGTATGCAGAATTTAACCAAGTAATACATAATATGTGATTTATTTAGTAGGTTTAAGTCTGGAGATACTAACACCACCTTGGATTACTTCTAAGGGCTTTTGAGAATTGGAGGGGTGGGGGAGACTAGTGTACTGCATCATGTGGTGTGTGAGAGAGACACTAACAGTACAGAATGAATGTGAGATTGTGCCACCTGGGTTACACAGGGTAGTCATGTCTCTTGTTTGATAGATGTGTATTTGTGTAGATTCCATAGCCTGCAGACCGGCAGACTACTGTGTGCTGCGTATGTAGTACTGTATACTTCATATGCTATACAATGTGCTACATATGTTGTTCTGTGTGCTACATATGTCATGCCATATGCTACATATGTCATGTCGTGTGCTACATATGTCATGCCATGTGCTACATATGTCATGCCATGTGCTACATATGTTGTGCCATGGGCTACATATATCATGCCATGGGCTACATATGTCATACTATGAGTTACATATGTCATGTCATGTGCTACATATGTCATACTATGGGCTACATGTGTCATGCCATGGGCTACATATGTCATGCCATGGGCTACGTATGTCGTGCCATGTGCTACATATGTCATGTCGTGTGCTACATATGTCATGGGCTACATGTGTCATGCCATGGGCTACATATGTTGTGCCATGTAATACATGTGTCATGCCATGTGCTACATGTGTCATGCCATGTAATACATATGTTGTGCCATGTAATACATATGTTATGCCATGGGCTACATGTGTCATGCCATGGGCTACATGTGTCATGCCATGTAATACATATGTTGTGCCATGGGTTACATATGTTATGCCATGTGATACATATGTTGTGCCATGGGTTACATATGTCATGCCATGGGCTACATAGATTAGTGGCAAGAAATGAAGATAGGGCGAAATGTTTGATAAGATTATGACAAGAAATTAAGACAGAAGAAAAGAATGGGTAAATTTATTATAAGAAATGAAGACAGAAGGAAATGTTGGGTAAATTTATGGCAAGAAATGAAGACGGAAGGAAAAGTTGGGTAAATTTATTGCATGAAATGAAGACAGAAGGAAATGTTGGGTAAGTTTATGGTGAGAAATGAAGACAGAAGGAAATGTTGGGTAAGTTTATGATGAGAAATTAAGACAGAAGGAAATGTTGGGTACATTTATGGCAAGAAATGAAGACAGAAGGAAATTTGGGTAAATTATGGCAAGAAATGAAGATAGAAGGAAATGTTGGGTAAATTTATGGCGAGAAATGAAGACATAAGGAAGTGTTGGGTAAATGTATGGCATAAAATGAAGACAGAAGGAAATGTTGGGTAAATTTATGGCGAGAAATGAAGACAGAAGGAAATGTTGGGTAAATGTATGGCGAGAAATGAAGATGTAAGGAAGTGTTGGGTAAATGTATGGCGAGAAATTAAGACATAAGGAAGTGTTGGGTAAATATATGGCAAAAAATGAAGACAGAAGGAAACATTGGGTACGTTTTTTTAAATAGAAAATGAATATAGAGGAAACTGGATAAATTTATGATAAGAAATGAACACAGAAAACAATGAGTACATTTATAGTAAACATGGGTAAAAGCTGGATACATTTATAATAAGAAATTAACATGGAGGAAACAGACAAATTTTAAGAAATTAACACAAGTTAAATATAAACATAATACTTCTAGTTTTATTCAGAAAGTGTATTGTTTATGGAGTTTTCAATGAACTGTTGAGTTACCTTGGACTGAGTGAGTTAAGTCACAGTGTTAAGCATGTAATGAGTTAATAACGTGTATACTATATGAAATATTAACATAAAGTTGCACAGCAGTTCCTGGTCTGTGTGTTATCAGTTTTTGTACATGTGTTTTCTCACTCTTTCTACTTTTATTTTTGTTATCTTTGCCACATACATTTGAGCCAAGTGTGGAGGTAAGATCAGAGCAATATACCTTGTTACCATGTATCTGTTTTCTTCTTCCTCCTCCTCCTGTTATTCTTCCTTCTCCTTTTCTTCTTGTGCCTTTCAGAGATATCACCCTGTCTCTGTTGGGGCTGATTGTTATGTATGTGACATGCCAGCACGCAGCAGTTTGGAAGGTATGCCGTAAGCTCATCATTTGAAGTAATAAGACAAATTTTTCATCTGCTGTGGCAAAATTCTATACACTAGAAGTGTCCTCAACACAATATTTGTATCTTATAAAATTGCTCATGTGGTGTGGAATATAAGGAACAACCATTGCATTAAGTTCCCAAGGATGAATTATTGGCGGTAGTGAAGGTAGATTTGTGGAGAGTAGCATGTTAAGATTATACTGCTAATAAGGTCTTAGTAAGGGGTCAGATTAAGACTAATAAAATTCTGAACAGACAAACTCGAGAGTGCACTAGACAACAAATCATGGATATGATGCAACAAGAGCGACACATCTGGCCTTGGGACACTTAACAGCTGATGTGGATTAGGGAAAGAGTTATCTTCTATCAGGGGCTAGAGAGTAGGCAGACATGTTCATATAAACTTGTGTTCAGAATGGATAAACTCACATGATGAGACATGTGGGGGACACAGTTTTGTTAGATAAGATAAACTTTATGTAAGTGTTCAGAATGCATAAACTCACATATTAAGATATGTAGGGGGGACAGTTTTGTTAGATAAGATAAACTTTATGTAAGTGTTCAGAATGGGTAAACTCACATGATAAGATATGTAGGGGACACGTTTTGTTAGATAAGATCAACTTTATGTAAGTGTTCAGAATGGATAAACTCACATGATAAGACATGTGGGGGGTGGGGGCGCACGGTTTTGTTAGATAAGATAAACTTTATGTAAGTGTTCAGAATGGGTAAACTCACATGATAAGATAAACTTTATGTAAGTGTTCAGAATGGATAAACTCACATGATAAGACATGTGGGGGGTGGAGGCGCACGGTTTTGTTAGATAAGATAAACTTTATGTAAGTGTTCGGAATGGATAAACTCACATGATAAGACATGTGGGGGGTGGGGGTGCACGGTTTTGTTAGATAAGATAAACTTTATGTAAGTGTTCGGAATGGATAAACTCACATGATAAGATAAACTTTATGCAAGTGTTCAGAATGGATAAACTCACATGATAAGACATGTAGGGGGCATGGTTTTGTTAGATAAGATAAACTTTATGTAAGGCTTCAGAATAGACAAACTCACATAAGACATATAGGGGACATGGTTTTGTTAGATAAGATAAACTTTATGTAAGTGTTCAGAATGGATAAACTCGCATGATAAGATAAACTTTATGTAAGTGTTCAGAATGGATAAACTCACATGATAAGATAAACTTTATGTAAGTGTTCAGAATGGATAAACTCACATGATAAGACATGTGGGGGGTGGGGGGGCACGGTTTTGTTAGATAAGATAAACTTTATGTAATTGTTCGGAATGGATAAACTCACATGATAAGATCAACTTTATGTAAGTGTTCAGAATGGATAAACTCACATGATAAGACATGTTGGGGGCATGGTTTTGTTAGATAAGATAAACTTTATGTAAGGCTTTAGAATAGACAAACTCACATAAGACGTATAGGGGACATGGTTTTGTTAGATAAGATAAACTTTATGTAAGTGTTCAGAATGGATAAACTCACATGATAAGATAAACTTTATGTAAGTGTTCATGGATAAACTCACATAAGACATGCAGGGGATATGGTTTGGTTGGTTGGGTTCATTGGAATACCTCTAGAAGGCCTGATTTCTAACTCTTGAGTTTGATACATCGAAATTCCAGTCATCCAAGCCCTGAAAGGGCTTGCATCTATACCTTCAGAACCCTGCCGTGCTGGTATGTCTCAATGATTTTGTTTCATTTTCCAGTAAAGTTTCTTTAACTGTACAAAACAGGACTGGAATTTAAGATCTAGTATGGAGAGAGAGAGAGAGAGAGGATATCATCAAACATTTAATGTTTGTGTTGTATTGTATTTGGTTTGCTACACAAATCAATGTGTAAATAAAACTACAGCATCAATAACAATAAATATACACCTACAAGCCCCCACAAGGCCAGGGAAATAGAGGGGGATGTAAATATACACAAGCAGGGCATTGGGGAAATGGTTAGCAAGTTGTGTGAACAAGGGCATGAGCACGGCCAGGTGATGGTTGGATGCCTAGGCTTGCCATTTGCCACAGGATAGATAGACTGACCAGCTATTTCTCCATGCCAACAGTTGTAACCCTAATATTTATCTCAACAGTTCTAATCCTGATATTTATCTCAGCAGTTCTAACCCTGATATTTATCTCAACAGTTCTAACCCAGATATTTATCTCAGTAGTTTTAATCCTGATATTTATTTCAACAGTTCTAACCCTGATATTTAGATCAGTTCTATCCCTGATATTTATCTCAACAGTTCTAATCTTGATATTTATCTCAACAGTTCTAACACAAATATTTATCTAGGTGGTTCTAATCCAGATTTTTATCTCAGCAGTTCTAACCCAGATATTTATCTCAACTGTTCTAACCCAGATATTTATCTCAACGGTTCTAACTCAGATATTTATCTCAACATTTCTAACACAAATATGTATCTCAGTGGTTCTAACCCAGATATTTATCTCAACAGCTCTAACCCAGATGTTTATCTCAATAGCTCTAACCCAGATGTTTATCTCAACAGTTCTAACCTTGATATTTATCTTAACTGTTCTAACCTTGATATTTATGTCAAGATTTCTAACCCTGATATCTCAGCAGTTATAACCCTGATATTTATTTCAGCAGTTATAACTCTGATATTTACCCTGGCAGTTATAATCCTGATATTTATCTCAGCAGTTATAATCCTGATATTTAACTCTATGGTTGCAGTCCTGATATTTATCTCTGTGGTTGTAACTCTTATATTCATCTCTGTGCTTGTAACTCTGATATTCATCTCTGTGGTTGCAAACCTGATATTTATCTCTGTTGTTGTAACTCTGATATTTATCTCTGTGATTGTAACTGATATTTATCTCAGCAGTTATAGCTCTATTTATCTCAGTATTTCTACCCTGGTACTTTGCACCTTTGCAAACACCACGTACCTTTGGTACGTTGCAAACCTGATATTTATCTCTGTTGTTGTAACTCTGATATTTATCTCTGTGATTGTAACTCTGATATTTATCTCAGCAGTTATAGCTCTATTTATCTCAGTATTTCTACCCTGGTACTTTTTCTCAGAAGTTGCAACCAGGATTTGTATCGGCATTCACATGCTTAAGTCTAGAGATAGCAAGACTTGACTGTTATTTGAATGTCTGGGGTTCAACTCACTAATGTATTAATTTCTAACACTGATTACATTGAAAAGATAACATTTTACTAATAAAGAAAATAGAAGGAATAAAATGGTATGCCAAAATCACCAATATGGAGCTCATGGAGAGAATTGGACAAATGCCAGTGAACCAAGAGGTGAAGAAAGGACAATAACACAGGATAGGACACACATTGAGAAAACCTGAGAATAGTATAACTCAGTGGTTCTCAACTGTTTTTGGCCCTTGCACCCTTTCACCACATGTCAGAATGTCATTCCCCCTTTTCCAGCGAACGAAAGAAGAAGAATTCCCCCCTTTTCCAAAATTGTCAGCCTCAAAAGGTCCAATTTTTATATTCACAATATTTTATTAACACACCAAATTAATCATATTGCAATAAACAAGCAGTTAAAACATCAGAGAATTGTCACTTAATAGGATATTGTGCCTGAAGCCATTCTGAGTCTGCCAGTCTGTGGTCTTAATTCTCCACCTGGAAACCCTAAAATTCCCCCCTCCCCACCGGTTGAGAACCACTGATATAACTAGACGGGCTTTTGTCTGGGATGCACAGGGCAAGAGAAACAGAAGATCAAATAGCACATGGAGAAGAGAAGTGGAAATAGATATGAATAATATGGAGAGGGCATGGACAGAGCTACATGGGATAACTCAGGAAACAGATATGAATAATATGGATAGGGCATGGACAGAGCTACATAGGATAACTAAGAAACAGATATGAATAATATGGAGAGTGCATGGACAGAGTTACATGGGATAACTAAGGAAACAGATATGAATAATATGGAGAGGGCATGGACAGAGCTACATGGGATAACTCAGGAAACAGATATGAATAATATGGATAGGGCATGGACAGAGCTACATAGGATAACTAAGAAACAGATATGAATAATATGGAGAGTGCATGGACAGAGTTACATGGGATAACTAAGGAAACAGATATGAATAATATGGAGAGGGCATGGACAGAGCTACATGGGATAATTAAGGAAACCGATATGAATAATATGGAGAGGGCATGGACAGAGCTACATGGGATAACTCAGGAAACAGATATGAATAATATGGAGAGTGCATGGACAGAGTTACATGGGATAACTCAGGAAACAGATATGAATAATATGGAGAGTGCATGGACAGAGCTATATGGGATAACTCAGGAAACAGATATGAATAATATGGAGAGGGCATGGACAGAGCTACATGGGATAATTAAGGAAACAGATATGAATAATATGGAGAGGGTATGGACAGAGCTACGTGGGATAACTAAAGAAACAGATATGAATAATATGGAGAGGGTATGGACAGAGCTACATGGGATAACTCAGGAAACAGATATGAATAATATGGAGAGGGTATGGACAGAGCTACGTGGGATAACTAAAGAAACAGATATGAATAATATGGAGAGGGCATGGACAGAGCTACATGGGATAATTAAGGAAACAGATATGAATAATATGGAGAGTGCATGGACAGAGTTACATGGGATAACTCAGGAAACAGATATGAATAATATGGAGAGGGTATGGACAGAGCTACGTGGGATAACTAAAGAAACAGATATGAATAATATGGAGAGGGTATGGACAGAGTTACATGGGATAACTCAGGAAACAGATATGAATAATATGGAGAGGGTATGGACAGAGCTACGTGGGATAACTAAAGAAACAGATATGAATAATATGGAGAGGGTATGGACAGAGTTACATGGGATAACTCAGGAAACAGATATGAATAATATGGAGAGGGCATGGACAGAGCTACACGGGATAACTAAGGAAAGGGGGGCTTGGAGTGAGTGAGTTGAGGACCTGTGCCCCAATGAGGGATAAAGTCTTAAAGAAATACAGCTTATCTAATCTTTCCAATAACAAGTTTCTCCTGTCTTGGACATGTAATAACAGATGATGGCAGAAAAGTGAGTAGGAATGTTCACAAATGTTTTCAGCAGCATGAAATTAGTATTAACATCTAGACAGATTAACAACGCATTAAAAATGATAATTGCCAAATGTTACATATATTCAACACTATTGTATGGCGCAGAAGCCAGGACATTGAACAAGCAACTAGAAAGTCGAATAGATGCCCTGGAGATGTGGATATACAGAAGAATATGTCGTATTTCATGGAAACAGAAACAATCAAATACAAAGGTTCTAGAAAAACTGGGAATGAAAAGAGAGTTGATGAAAGAAATAAAAAAGAGGCCACGGTTAAAAACATAATACTCTTATAAAAACTATAGTAGAAGGCAAGAGGTAGACAAAGATACATGTGGGAAGATAACATCAAGAGATGGACGTACATCATTCTGACAGAATGTACAGTCAGGGTGTCAGACAGACAGTGTTGGAGATCCATTGCAGCCAACCTTCATTGTGGAGACAGCACCTGCTTGACGATTGATAGATGAATCTTTCCAATAAATTGTCCTTGGTGAATTTCCCCTTAATCACCAGTGCTAGTTAGTTTCTGTAATCATATGTCTCTTATTGTAATCACATGTACCGAATATCTTCGTGTATAATCTTTCCTGTGCATTAACTTACTATGATCATTTCTACTGTAAATCTCCCTGTAATCAGTTTTATTAGATGTCTTTCAATATGATTATTTGGGTGTGATCAACGTCCCTGTAATTGCTTGCACTAAAGACATTTCCCTCTTACAACTAAAGGTAGTTCTCTATATTTAGTGATAATAATGGAATTTACATATTACCGTAAAAATAACTGAGTTTCTCTATAATCAGTGAATGCTAATGGAATGTTCCTATTTTCACTTAAACTACAGGAATTTCCCTGTCATCAGTGATACTAATGAAATCTCCCTATAATCAGTTATACTAATGGAATTTCCCTACTGCCACTCAACTACAGCAATCTCCCTATAATCAGTTATACTAATGGAATTTCCCTACTGCCACTCAAATTAAAGCAATCTCCCTATAATCAGTTATACTAATGGAATTTCCCTACTGCCACTCAAACAACAGGAATTTCCCTATAATCAGCGGTACTAATGGAATTTCCCCCATGATCATTTATACTGTAGGATTCCCCCTAGTCATTTATACCAAAGAAATATCCCCATAACCATAACTACAACTAAGGAAACTGCCCCATAATCTGTAACTTGACAGGATTGTATATGTATGTGTGGTGTGTGTGATATGTGTATACTATATGTGTGGAAAGTCCTCGTGGTGCAGTGGCTAGCATGCTTGCCTGCAGGGGTCCGGTGTTCATGTGTTCAAACCCCATGTCTGTCGGCCTGGCCTAAACATGGCACCAGGACATTGTCTGGGAAGCAAAGGTAGGCTGCGGGATGTTGACCGTATCACCTGTTGAGTGCCAATTTGTCTGTACAAACATGGGTCTGGCACCATGTATCCTAAATGTCTCAAGGTATATGGGGGGGGGGGGGGGGGGGGTTTGTCCATTAATGTTTACTGACTATATGTCTTTGTGTGTGTGTTTACATACATTGCTTGTAAAATCCAGTCAAGGTGCTCACCGACATACGTAGAATTATGTCAGACCATATAATGTAAGACGGGCCTGCGTGCCCAAGTTGTGACCCTTTGAAAATAAAGTTTGTTCATTCGTTGTAATTATTATTTCATAGGTGATGAAGGCCACAGTGCATGTTGAGTGCACCCTTTATATTCAGATTGAAATCCAGTCTAAAACACCACAGCCTAAAACACCCCAGTCTAAAACAACTGGTAGTTGTGACAGTATCTTGTGTCATTGTTGGTGCAAATAATTTAACGTGTGTTTAAAAGTTAGTGGCATATCCTTTACAGAAAGTCGCAGTCAACCCCAGAATTTTTGGCTTGTCTGTGATTTCTTGGCAAGTTTATGTTCAGTAGTTTGCCATTGATGTCCAAACGACCGGCATTCATATTATTGTATGAAAGCCAATGCAAGGGGGTCAGCTTCCAAATTGCCCTCAGCTGTGTTTGGAATGCGGGATTGCGCTCGTAATCCCTTTGTCACAGTGCCGGCTTGTGTGTGTGATGAGATAGTAGTTCATGTGTTATAACTAACTGTTGTGGTAACAATAGGCTTAGTAAATCTTTGTTCTAAACCACATTTGGTATGAACCACTGACCCCATTTTGACACCTGCACCAGAATATGTACTACAGGCATAACCAGCATGATGAAAACATTCTTTCTGAACTCATTCAGTCACATCAAACTGTGGTGTTATTACACTCAGTTGTTACTATAACCTGTTCAGTCACTTATAACTGTGACATTATTCCACTCAGTTATTACTTTAACTCATTCAGTCATATTAAAACGTGACATTATTCCACTCAGTTGTTACTTTAACCCATTCAGTCGCACTGAACTGTGACATTATTCCACTCAATTATTACTTTAACCCATTCAATCGTATAAAAAGAATGTGACATTCCACTCAGTTGTTACTTTAATCCATTCAGTAATATAAAAAATGTGACATTATTCCACTCAGTTGTTACTTTAACCCATTCAGTCACAGCAAACTGTGATGTTATTCGACTCAATTATTCCTTTTACCCATTCACTCATATGAAAAATGTGATATTATTCCACTCAGTTGTTATTTTAACCCATTCAGTCACATCAAACTGTGATGTTATTCCACTCAATTATTACTTTAACCTGTTCAGTGACATCAAACTGACATTATTCCACTCAGTTGCCATTATTACTGAAACCCATTCTAGTTTCATTGTGTACCCATTATACTTCATCTTTCTGAATTATACAATTGACAAAATAAAGCAACAATTTCCAGGAGTATAAAGAGTTCATGCTTAGTGAACTGCATGCCAGGGAGCTATGGTAGTGTAGTGGCTAGAGGCTTGCCTGTGCACTGGTAGTTTGAGTTCGATCCACATCAGTATGGTTTCCAATTTCTTAAACTTGATCTGGTTCCGGGATTGACCTAGTCTAAACTTGGTACGAGGAAATGTCTTGGGAGGTCAAGGCCGTGATACCGAGCACATCACACACCGAGTGCCAGTCGCTTATATACAAATATGGGTCTAGCGTCATACAGGGTGTATTTTTAATGACTGTGCAGTGTTGAAAATATTGCCGGCCCAGGTTTTGTATTCACCCTTTGTTAAGTTCATGCAACATTATAGGTAAATACAAAACTTGGACCAGCAATATTTTCAACTTCGAATAATTTTTTTTTTCAAATAATTTTGACTTCTTGCCGACAGCAGACTTGTAATTGTTCACCCTGCAGCTGTCATGTCAGTAAAAGAAGAAGATCCTTCTCCACGTGTTGAGTTGTGTTGGGTATATGGTGCTGACCGCGTATTTCTACAGACATGTCTGCACTCACTGGGTGGTGTGGTCAATATATTGCTGGGATATTTCTGTGTACCCATTTCTATTTCAGCCGGCTCTGTGGCGAAGGGGTTACAAATGCATTTCATAATCCCGCATACCGCATTTGAAACACAGCTGAGTGAGATTTGGAAGCAGACAGCCTTGTGTTGGTTTACATACACTGGTATGACTGCCGGTCGTTCAGAAAGCAATGGCAAACTACTGAACATAAACTTTCCCAGGAATCACAAACAGCCAAAACATTCTGGAGTTGACTGTAACGACCTGTAAAGGATATGCAACTAACTAACCTATTTGTAGATGGGTAGAATTGGGGGTCGGTGTCAATTTAAAAGAAATCCCCACCGTGAGGAGGATAGGAATGCGTTACCACTCAGCCAACAGGCAAGCATGCAAGCCACGGATGGCATGAAAGGAGTGTGATTGTTCTTAGAGTTGAAAGGTTAAGTTGGCCTGTACCAGGGGGTTGGAACAATCAAATAAACATGACAACTAAAAGAAAAAAGCACACACATTTTTTGCAATGTAAAGAAAAGTGAAGTTTGACATTCATTGTGGTGTTTCAGAAATTCAACACAATGTATTCCCTTGGTGAATTTAAAAATAGAAGCTGCAAGCAATATGCTGCATGAAAGAAAGAGTGTAAAAATGTGGGGATAACAGATGTTCTACATTCGAACACTGACTGTGACCGAGTTTTAATTGTTTCAGCTTCAGTAGAAATCATTTATTATCTTCATATTATATGTAACTCTTCATTATGCACCTGATAAGATGTAGCAAAATATGCCAGGCAATCAATCATGCAATATATTGTTTGAGGCTTCTGTGTTTAAATTAATTGTGACATCATTTTACGTCTGAAAATATAGTGTCACATATACCAATTGTTTTTTAAATGTTAGTAACTGTCATCTAAATTATATAATTTTAGTATGTCATCCAAATTATATAATTTTAGCATCTGTCATCCAACCTGGCAAGTGTTTGTAATGTATGTTAACTGCTTTGTTTTATTACATAACAATTTATGGTTTTTCACATTTCAACACAGAATTTATGATTGCATATTTTTGTTGTGTGTGAATTTGTTATTGTTTTGCCGTATGTGGTGTTGAGTAGCTGGGTTTGATGATGTTTCCTTTCTTCCTTGCAGTTCTCACTCGAAGTGGCACAGGAAAAGCCGACATGCTTCAAAGAAACGGTGAGTGTGTTAAATAGTCAAGTGGTGTGTTGGAAGGGAACCGTGGACAAATAATAGACTTGTGACAGAATTATTTTGAGGGTTTGGAGATGTGGTTCTGTTGAAGAATGCTGAAAACACCTTGAACATTTTTTTTAATGACAGAGTATCTCACACACATGAATGTCAGCATCTTGACAGAAGTTAATTAAAAAAGTGAATGTCATCATCTTGACAGAAAGTAATTCAAAAAGTGAATGTTGGTATGTTGACAGAATGTAATTCACAAAGTGAACGGTTACTTCAAAAGAAATAGAGGAGAACCTAAAAGCACATGGGAAAGAGAAGTGGAGATATAGAGGAATAATACAGGGAGGACATGGGTGGAGCGGCATGGAATAGCTAAGGATAGGAGGCCTTGGAGTGAGTTATTTGAGAACCTCTGTCCCAATGGTGGATCCAGGTTGAAGTTGACATCTTGATATAAAGCATTATTGAAGTGAACTGGCCAGGCGTTCAGAAAGCATTGATGGATCCAGGTTGAAGTTGACATCTTGATATAAAGCATTATAGAAGTGAACTGGCGAGGCGTTCAGAAAGCAAAAGTAGATCCAGGTTGAAGTTGACATCTTGATATAAAGCATTACTGAAGTGAACTGGCCAGGCGTTCAGAAAGCATTGATGGATCCAGGTTGAAGTTGACATCTTGATATAAAGCATTATAGAAGTGAACTGGCCAGGCGTTCAGAAAGCAAAAGTAGATCCAGGTTGAAGTTGACATCTTGATATAATGCATTATAGAAGTGAACTGGCCACGCATTCAGAAAGCATTGATGGATCCAGGTTGAAGTTGACATCTTGATATAAAGCATTATAGAAGTGAACTGGCCAGGCGTTCAGAAAGCAATGGCACACTACTGGATGTAAACTTGCCAAGAAATCACAAACAGCCAAACTATGCTGGGGTTGACTGTGACGTCCTATAAAGGACATGCAACTAACATTTTAGTGTTGCATGGAGACTGATTAGAGACATTAGACGTAGACAGTCACAATTTTTTGGGCATGTTATGAGAAGAAATGATTTGGAGAACTGGGTGACAACTGGTAAGATCGAGGGGAACAGACCAAGGGGAAGACCTAGAAGCAAGTACCTGGATGGCTTGGCCTTGTGGCATGGTCGAGACAGAAACACAGAGCTAGAGCTGATCCACGACTCTGGTGATCGAGTGAGATGGCAGAACATGACCGCCCACACTTACCGGCATGGCACATGATGGATGGATTGCCACAGAGCAGGTGCCCAGAGGATGGAAGGAAATCTCAAAGTAAACAGTGCACGAAAACTATGGGATGCGAATATACGTCACACCAATGCTAGTGTGACAACGAAAACATACCTTGTGCGACAATCAAGGTGAACGGGCGTGTGTTAGATTTGAGAACAACTTGGTGTGGCTATTGGATCGTTTGAAGGCTAGCAGTGGACTCCAAGCTAAGAACAGCTAGAAGCATATATTGAGAACGCCATGGATTCGAGAACGACGGGCAAACTCTAGACAGAATTGGAGGAAGATGACAGCAAGGACGACCTGAATGAACGGAGGAAAGAGAAATATTACTTAGTGACGGTAAGGAAAATGCAGAACAGGTTAAATTACATAAAGGTTGGTGCACGCTTATATTAGATGCCATCCCGGCAACAACGGGTACTCTAATTGTCCACCACGAAATGTATGATGATTCTGTCAACTCCGTAATAAAGCGGTGTTAGATTTTCCTAAGCTCCGATGTTTACTTCTTCGTATTGCACAGTTCTTCAGTGTATTCATAAACTGTTATCGTTACGCCGTTTTAATGAGCCAGTTCCTTTCGTAAGTCGAACATATCCACTTGGCAAAACACAGCTAAGAAGGACTTACGACATGGCATGGATGGATGGAGACTGAAGAGTTTAGAAGGTCACAAACCAAACCAATTTTTGACTACAATCTGTCAAAGCTAGTGCTACATGGAGGCTGTGTGGTTTAAAAGGTCACACGCCAAGACAATCTATGGCTAAAATCCATTACCAGCTTTTTAATCTATCGTAGCCAGTGCTACATGGAGGCAGTGTGGTTTAAAAGGTCACAAACCAAGACAATCTATGGCTAAAATCCATTACCAGCTTTTTAATCTATCGTAGTCAGTGCTACATGGAGGCAGTGTGGTTTAAAAGGTCACAAACCAAGACAATCTATGGCTAAAATCCAGTGCCCACTATTTGATCCGTCCTATTAGTGATAGTGCGACATGGAGGCTGTGTGGTTTAAAAGGTCACAAACCAAGACAATCTATGGCTGTAATCCATTGCCAGCTGTTTTATCCATCTTAGTTAATGCTGTATGGAGGCTGGGTGGTTTAGATCTACAATCTCTGCCTAAAGCTCCACCTGTGTTGGGTTCAAATCTAGCTAGGGACGGTTGCTACAGACACAGAATCCAACACAAAAATCTGCTTACTGAAAAGTTGTTGATGGCCTGCTCTTCGGTATGGAAGCGAATGATGGACAATGGGTGGTGAAATGATGGACAATGGGTGGTGAAATGATGGACAATGTGTGTCTGTATAATATATGGGTTTATACCAAGTGATATGTTGAATGCAAATGTGTTTATATATCAACTATCACCTATCCTAAACCATCCAAATATACCAATATACCTTATATATCAACTATCACCCATACTGAAACATCCACATATACCTATATATCCTATATAACAACTATCACCCATTCTGAAAAATCCAATTAAACCCATGTCTGCAAACCGACAGATAATAAATAGCATATTAACTCCAACCCTGTGCTACCAATTTTAAATGTGGACATTATCCAAATCACACTTATGTGAAATCAACACATGTGAGAGGAGATGCTTGAGAAGAGCTGCCAACTTAACTATCTGAGACTGACTAAGAAATGATATCATCAGACAGTGGGATGAACACCTTGTGACACATTTATTGAAAGACAGAAGATCATATGATTCGACCAACTCGTTAGATCGCAACAACATCAGTTACCAGCGCTGGCGCTACATCCAAGATTTCATATGAGAGAATGAGGACGCCCAAGAAGAAAATGGATTGACGACATCAGTGACATTGTACATTCACACGGAATGACATTGTACAATCACACGGAATGACACTATCCCGTGCCACCTATTGGGCAGTGGAATATCAAATACTCCTCCTGACAACGCTTGACGGCAACCCTTGGGCTGAATTTAGAGACCATGTGTTGCCCATGCAGCATGATCCCTCTCTCGGCCTGCCTAGTTTACTCCAGAGGAGAGGTAACAGCAATGCATCTGGAACAAGACAAGCTGCAGAAGCTGCCGGATCAGCAAATCAATGCTGTTCACTTGTTGGAGCTTCTATCCTAAACTAGTTGCTAACCAAGTCTTAGGACCTAGTCTGCCCTGCCATGTAGTATTTAGGTTGCATTTCCTCACACTAGGATAAGGCTTGTACCCTGCAAATTGGACTCTTCTGTCCAAAGCTATTAGCACAATAAAGAATGTCGGGTTTGGTGAGCATCACCCAACATTCAACGCTGACAGAAAGCAGGTAGTACTCTCTACTGTCATACGGTAGCTCAGTCATATATGACTTAAGACCTGACAGATATGCAGTCATAAAGTTACATTTTCGGTGGAATAACATGTAGAAAACTACATACCCACCACTGGCCACAGTAACCTGACGTCGTGTAGGTTATATACATTCTCAGGAATACAATGTACAGTTGTCCAGACAATTCTATGGAGCATTAAGAACAACATCCCCGCAAGGCTCAATCAGCTTTGTGCGTACTTGGAAAGCCCAAATAGTGATTAGGTCCACATGTGTATGATCAGAGCATCACAATGAGCAGAAAAGCTGACAAACATCTAATGGCAGTGGAAGTGTGGTTTCTGAGGGAAATGCACAGACTACCACGGACAGACAGAAAAACCAATGAGCAAGTCCTACAAGAAGAACTGATTAGAGAAATTAGATGTAAAGAGTCATGAATTTTTTGGACATGTTATGAGAAGAAATAAATTAGAGAACTTGGTGACAGCTGGCAAGATTGAGGGGTAAAGAACAAGGGGAAGGCAGAGAAGTAAATATCTGGATGGCTTGGTCATATGGCATGGCCAAAACAAGAATACGGAGCCGATCCACGACTCTGGAGATCGTGTAAGATGGTGAATCTTGACTGCCCACGCTGATCGGCATGGCACATGATGATGATGTATGATATTGTGGGAAAGCTAGTGCAGTTGATAAGGAGCTGTACTGATGTCATGAGCGCGGTTGGTCAAGAGTTCAACTTCTGCACTCGTCGTCCGCTAACACGGGAAAAGACTTTCCACCTATTCCTCCGTGACATTCGGGTCTACAAAATGTGGTGACCCTGTCACATCACAGTCCCATAGAGCGGGTTCGTGCTTCGGGACATGGTTTTTTTCCCCCAATGATCATCATCATCAAGTGTTTTACCTACTTGCTTAGGCAGTTGTGTTTCTCTACAGCTGCCATTTCCTAGTTGCATGTCCTTCTTTGATTCACTTGAAATAAATTGTCTATGTTTGCAATGTTCTCTCTTGTATAAACATCACCATCCTTTTGTTAGTTCACTCAGTGGTCCATAAAGTTTATCTTCCATTGTTGTTCCTCTAGGCCAGGAGTGGGCAATCTTTTTGTGCATAGGGCCACATTGACAACGTGGGGGGCCGCATATATATTATGTCCACTTTGTTTACAGCAACCTATCACAATAAGTAATTATGAATTATGTATAGGTTTTATCTCTGTGGCTAAGGGCTTGTGGACGCGATTTGGGAACCCGTATACCCGGGTTCGAAACACAGCGGTGCTGGTTTTTTTCGAAAAAGGTATAGGAGTCGGTCGTTCAGAAAGCAATGGCAAACTACTGAACATAAAATTTGCCAAGGAATCACGAACAGCGAAAATGCTGGGGTTGACTACTACGTCCAGTGAAGGACATGCAACTTAATTTTTTTTTTAAATAGGTTATTAAACAGTATAAATAACTAATTATTGCAATTTTATTTTACTTATACACTTATACATTATATTTTACCATATGGACAAAAACTTTTACTAATTTGTTAACAAGATTTTACATTTTTTATTATAATAAATTTTTTTATTACCTATCAATGGCTTTAATTTAGACACAAACCGACTACATTGTCACTACAATTGTTGATTTCTAATGAGATGTTAGAGTTGCACCAGAGATGTGCAAGATTCGGCAGCGAATCGCACCAAACTGGTAACTTACGGGGTATATGAGCTGGTCTTTCAGAAAGCAACGGCAAACTACTGAACGTAAAACTTGCCTAGTACATCAACAGCAGCTTAAAAATGCTGGTGTTGACTGCAACTTCCTGTAAGGGATATGCAACATTTAAAATAAAATGAGATGTCTGTAACTGCTTGCAATTTTTGACAATATTCTTGAAATCTGGAGCAAGTTTACTTGTTGAATTTCGCATGACAGCATGCAAGTTGCATGCAGTCTGACAATAAAGACCTATTTTTAGATTTGTTGATCTTCGTGCAAGAAAATTCTTGTTCGCAAATGTATGTTGATCCAAACAATGATACAAGTTTAGCAGCAAAGTTTTTCAAGTTGGGAAATGATTCTTCTGATCTATAGAAATCCAGCAAACCACCTGACTTGAATTTCTCTTTCAGGTCATGATCTGCTTGTAAGTCAAGCAGCTCCTACTGTATGTCTTCTGTGGCTGTGTCAGCTTCTGCACTAAAAGGGGAACTGGGAATATTGAACTGTGGCTCTAAGTTCTTGAAATCTTGGAATCTCCTTCCAAATTCTTCAGTTACTACATCTTATTGGGCTTTGTACTTTTCAGTCATTTCACCAGAAATGGTTTCTTGTTTCAGCACAGGGAAGTGACAAAATCTTTTTTCACTTGCTTGTCTGGAGAACAGTGAGATTTTTTATTATTTGGTTGTTTCGGGATTTGAAATTTAAATATTGAGCACAACCCACTACTAGCAACGCTGATCGTATTCTGGTATGAACCTAATGCCTATCCACGTCAATATGGAAGCACTATACTTGAGTTTCGCTCTCATTTGAGCTTGTCAGTAGTGCATATCCCTGACCGGATCCGGAAACAAGCCCCGGATCACTGGCGTGTGAAGCGGGTGTGTAACCACGCGGCACACGCTGGACACGCCAAATTATCATAACAGAATATTTAAATTTCAAATCCCAAAACAACCAGATAATCAATTTGATTATTGCTCACTGGATTTTAGGAGGCCTGGTGTTCCTTGCCAGGGAGAAGTCCTGATCGTTCGGGTCCACATCGATTGACGGACGTCAGTCACGGCGATTGGGCAATCTTGAGCATAGCCTATGATGGATGACGTTGTAATATTCTGTTATGATAATTTGGCGTGTCCAGCCAAACACAACATGCACAACAGTGACTCAACACTCAGTAACTCTTCAGTGAGTTTGAAAGAAGTGTTTATTCCACGTATAAATATCAATAATTTGGCAGTATCATGTACATCGGTACTCTCATCCAATGCAAGAGAGTACCACAAAAATTGTTTACTTGCTTCTTGAAGTTTATGCATCAAATTGTCACTTATCTTGTCAACACATCTGACCACAGTTCTCCTTGATAAAGTAATGTTGTCAAATTTGTTTTGTTTTTGTGTGTGTTCTGGACACATAATGTTTGCTGCATCTAGCAAACATTCCTTGATGAACTCGCCATCAGAAAATGGCTTGTTCTGTTTTACAATTCTGTGTGACAGCACAAGACTAGCTTCTGTTGCAGCATCTTGAATTGAAGACTGTTTAGTGAAAACAGTTTGCTGTTTCTCCAAATTTTTCACCAACTCCAGGCATTCCCTTTCCCTCTCTTCAGTTGTTAAATTGTATCTGAAATTGGAATGTTTTGTTTGATAATGTCTTTTTAAATTGTACTCCTTGAAGACAGCCTCTGACTCACGACACAACATGCAAATTGATTTGCTACCAACTTTTATAAAACAGTACTTAGTTGTCCATTCATCATTAAAAACACGGTATTCATCTTCAATCTTACATTTTTTAGTGACACTCATTGTGTTAATAAAGTTTTAACAGTTAGAATTTTACCAAACTTTAAAAAGGAAATGCAACAAAACCTACTTCCCGCTGTGTGTGAAAATAAAATATTCAGAAAACAAGGAGTAAACTAAGAATAAATTTCAGAAATATATCAAGACTACTACAACGAATAAATTAATTTGAACATTGTACATGTGGAAATAATTTATAACAGCAAAGAATGTTTAAATTTAATATTTTCTTGCAAAATAAATCATTTTATTCACCGGAGAAACATCTGTTTTTCATAAAATCATCCTTATTAAATTGTTAGATGTCAATAAATATTTCTCTATTTTACAATCATTAAATAAAAGGACTTTACACACACACAAAAAAGAAAATTAGAAAGACATTTTATAAAAAATGTTAAAACAATCATAACGGTACATGAAATTCTGTAAAATTTAACAAAATAACTTTAAAACGAAGTAAACATTTTTATTTCTAAATGCCCTTGAGGGCTGCATAATAAAAGTTGCTGGGATACATGCAGCCCGCTGGCCGTAGTTTGCCCACTCCTACTCTAGGCCAAAAGATTTGCCTAGATATGTAATGTGTACAATATGTCCTTGTCCTTGAAAGTTAGAAAAAGAGTTCTTGCATGTTACACTAGTTTTAACATACGGCTGTGAATCCTGGGCAATTAGTAAATCTCTTGAAGCCTTGGAGATGTGGTTTTATACAAGAATGCTGAAAATTCATTCTCATCTCATCTCATCATGTTCCTCTTGTACCTTGCGGTGTCGAGGTGAAGTATAAACTTCGTGAGAGTGCCCAGTTATGGGCTTCGTATATCGACATTCCCATGGATTCTGTTATTCCCTCCGTCCAACGTTTACGTGGTCGGCCTCTTCCTCTGTTTCCATCTGGTCTGTACATCATTGCTTGTTGTGGCATGCTGTTGACTGGTAGCCTACTTGCATGGCCAAACCATTTGACCTGCTGCTTTCTAATAAAATCTAGAGCAGCTTTAACCCCCACTTTAGTCCTGGTTTCTTCATTTCTGATCTTATCTCTTCTTGATACGTTGAGTATTCTTCTCAGGAACCTCATTTCTGTTGTTGTGATTTTTCTTTTCTCTTTTTCTGTCATTGTCCAGGTTTGGCATTGGTAGCACAGAGTTGGTAGGAAGATTGTGTTGTAAAGTGCTTTCTTAGTAGTTATTGATACATGTTTGTTCTTTAGTATTGGTGCCATTTGTCCAATGAGTTGATTTGCCTTATTGCACCTATTTTCGATCTCGTCTTCTGATCTGCCATTTGATGATATTATACTTCCTAGGTACTTGAAGCTCTTTACTTGTTTCCATTAACATTGCCGGGTCGATAGCCGTTTGGGTCAGTCCGTTTATACTTCTTAGTTTTTCTACGAGCAGTATGAAGATCCCCTGCCGGCTTGCTAGGCCAGTCGCAGGTTTAGGACACTAATCTGACCACAGGGAGTCCATCCCCTTTGGACATCCAAAATGAGCAATCAGGACATTTTGAGGGAGGCTAAGTCACAAAGACAACTGATCACAAACAACAGAAAGAGGCAGTCATAATTTGTTGACCGTGATACGAGAGGACAAAAACTGGGACATGTGACAACCAGACAGATTTGTGGGAAGAGAAATAGAAGAAGTCAGTGTGAGAACATTCTTGACAGTCTTGTGTCATGACACAGAAGGGGGTCAACACACGAACTGATCCTTGCCGTTAGAGATCACAATTTGTGGAGAGGCATTATCGCCCATGCCAGCCAGCAAGGCACTGGATTATGATGATAAGATATGTCATATGCCGGGCAGTCTTGGAGTAAAATAACAACAACAACTTCCTTCTGATGTAAAAATAACTGACCGTCCTCTTGTTTTCCCCATCAGGTCCACAGAGAAGAAGAAAAAGAGGAAGAGGCATCACAGCTCCTCCAGTTCTGATTCTGTCAGTCACAGAGACAGGTAACTAGGTCATCTCTTGGTGGTTTCTGTGTGTCATTGCAAGCTTTCTTTCTTTCTTTTTTTTTTAGCCTTTCTTTTTTAGCCTTTCTTTTTTCTGTTTTCTGCCTTTATTTCTTTCCTTTTTTCTGCCTTTCTTTTTCTTTTACTTTTGTTTCTTTCTTTTAGCATCTTTCTTTCCTTCTTCCTTTCTTCAAGTAAATGCTAAATGGAACTTTCAGATGTGTGAGTTAAGTTAAAAATTAGTTGCATGTCCTGTACAGGACGTTGCAGTCAATCCTATAATTATTTGGCTATTTGTGATGTCTTAGCAAGTTTACGTTCAGTTGTTTGCCATTGCTTTTTGAATGGCTGGCATAAAAAATCAGCCCAAGGCGTCTGCTGTTAAATTGCCCACTGTGTCTGTAACCCCTTCAGCACAGAGCCAGCTACTGATGACAAGAGGGGATACGATTAATGGCTGATAATTTCTTCAACTGGATGATCAGTTGATAGTGGTTAGTTTCCAGATGTTTCTCACACAGTCAGGATCACTAATGCAAGGTAAGGCCACATATAACAGGTAAAGATAATGACCTGGCACTACTGCCAATGGAGTGGGAAGTGTTAGGTTTTCACATATTCTAGGCCATGACATGAAGTTGGGTGGCAAGTATCCTTCTTTGCCACCTTTTGTTCCTAGAAAATTGTCTGGTGCTTATTTTTAAGCAGGGCACTCACTTGTCCTGATAGTCGGAAATGGCTTTCAAAGGCAGAGGTAAAAGACCTTATGTGGATGTGGAAGACCAGGGGAAACCACCACATTATCTTCTCAAGATTTCATGATTGATTGATTGATTGATCTAGGAACCGACATCACAGCATTCGGAGTATTCTCATAGGCGCTCCGCCCCCATCCTCAGCAGCCAGCGAAAAGTTCCAACACCAATAGTACCAGTAGCAATCTGATTATATGTCCGTCTCGCCTTTCCTCTGAGCATCGAGCGTCAACCAGATTCCCTCGTCACTCCTCGCTGCCTCATTCTTGCCAGACCATGATAAGATTTCATGTGTAACCAACAATAAAAAAGAGACAAGCGGCTTTCTTTGGTCATGTGATGAGAAGAGAGGCAGAGGCAGACCAAGAGAAATGATGCTGGATGGATTGAGACGATGGCATGGAGGAATACCATCAGCAGAGTTGATCCAGAATACCAAAGACTGAGATCTGTGGAGAGACCTGAACGTCTATACCAACTGGCAGGGCACTTGATGGTGATGATGATGACGATGGTAACCTATTTTTATGACACTAGACTGACTTCAGCCTGTGTTCCCCACACATTACAAATCTATGTGTATATTATTTCATCATCATCATCATCATCGTGCGACTGAGAATTCCCATGAAATCTAAACTGTTGTTTCAGCGTTGGTTCCAGTGAGCCAGCTAGTGCCAAGAGTACACAGGAAGCTCAGACGAAGAAGATAAACGGACTTGATACTTCGCCCTTGCACTTTCTGATGTAAGAAATAATGTGCTCTTGTGTGAGACCTTCAGAGTTAATTGTGTATAAATGATGAATTTTGTACCACAAAGTCCTGGTGCGGTTTTATGCTTCAACTTTATATGTACGAATACTTCAGGGTGTCTACAAAGTTCTTGTACAGTTTTAAACTTCAACTTTATATGTATGAATGCTTCAGGGTGTTTATAAAGTTTGTGTACAGTGTCAAACTTGCAGAACTTTACATATATAAATGTCGCAGGGTTTCCACAAAATTCACTTGAGCTCTTCATCTGCTTCTGTCCCAAGTGTAATAGATTGTTTGTTCTTCATTTGTACCAATCAACATGTCATGTTTAATTGTATGTCTTACATGCAGTTGTGATTGTGATTCTCTTACATATGGTCGGAGTGCTAACTAAATCTGACAGCATATTTGTTTTACCCAAGGCGTGTATACTTCACCCTTGCAGAAGTAATACTTTTTTTATTGTTGCTCGCCTCAAGCAGCAGCTGTGGCCTTCTGGATGTGGAAGAGTTAATACCATCAAATGTATATATGTTGCAGGGTGTCCTCTGTGAAGTCCAAGCTTTTATTTTGTTTTGATATAATGACACCCTGGGCCAAGAAGTTGTCTTTCATGGGATTTAACTCTGTTGTGTCGGTGAGAATTCTCCCATGAAGATATCTTGAAAGTATGTAAAAAAAACATAAGCCTATCAGGTTCCTGTTTTCTTGTCGGGCAATCTAGGATTTTAGTAGTAAAAAAAAAAAAAACATTCAAAGATAGTTGATTTAAGCCAAGACCTGACATCGCAGGTCTCATGACATTGCTGTATGTGCTTGTCACTAACTTAACAGCCAGCGAAGAGTCCCAGCATTAATGGTATCCATTACAGTCTGTTTATGTGTCTATCTGGCCTTTCCTTGGAGTGCTGAGTGTCTGCCAGATCCATTCTCTCCATGTGCTTCCATACTATACTCGTGGTCCCAATGACCACATCGGCCTTACCATGCACTTATACCCTACTGGCATTGTAGAACCAGCCAATCTGTCTGCCTGCTCGTTTCCCACCACACCAGCATATCCTGAGGAAAAATCCAACGGATACTCCCTATCTTTGATTTGTTAACTTAAGCATGCCTCTCTGCTCGAAGCATGCCTGCCTTCAACTTCTCAGCATGCTGTTTGAGATTCCGAGAGAAAAAATTGTTTACGTGAAAAAAGGAGTGGTTTCACAACAACACAACCATCCACTGCCATCTTGACAGGTAAGGCTACTGTGGAAGGTGGATGAGGCATGGACCAACCCTATATTCTGAATGCTCTACGAGAAGTAAGTCGTTTGCAAGAACCTAGTAATGACTGTGAATCTACAACCATGGTCAGGATGCGAGAACAGCAAATTCAAAGAGGTGTGGCCAAACAGAAAACCACACGGGAAGCAAAAGAAGATTAATAAATCAACACAGAACTATGGCGCTAGCTGCTACATGCTGCAGGATTTACTGAGGAGGGGATCCGAGCACTTATGGACTGTCAACTAACTAACTAACATACCCCAGGAAGGCAAACCTGATAAAAAATGCCCACCAAAGTTGGATGTGTTGGCCTAAGGGCACATAATGGGAAGAAGAAGAAGACTAACTTACTGCAGAGTTACATATCATATGAAGTGAAGAAATAAATGATAACTATGACTGAAATATAACGTGCACCATCGCTGATATTCTTTGAATGTGTAGAACGTTATCTCCACGGAAGTCTTAACACTTAACAGGAAGTCCTTCTGCTTACATTGCAACATCTGGAATTAACTAATAAATAAAAATTCCATGAAAGATAACAATTCCCTCAAGCTTAAGAATTTTTTGAAAGATAAAAACAATTCCCTGAAAGATTTGTTAAATCTCTTGATAGATGCAGATCCCCTGAAAGATAAAATTCCATGGAAGATACAAAATATTCCCTGAAAAATAAAAATTCTCAAAACGATTTTTAAAAATCTGATGAAAGATTTTAAAATTCCTGAAAAGATTAAAATATCCAGTTTTAAAAAATGTTAATCCCTGGCCTAACTTGAGCTTTGAACCCACGTCCTGTGATGTATGGGAGCAGTAATCTTACCTCTAGACCACCCACTCATTGATTTCTCTGATAATTAATTTACTGGTAATATTTCATCCCTCAGAATTCCTGCACAAGGAAAGGAACTTAGCCCTACACTTTCATCTCAGTCACATATTCTGCTGCAGTCTCCGAAATGCTCTCCCTCCCAAAAGATTGCGCAGACAAACCTACATACAGATAGTAACAGCAATAAACATGCCACAGTGAAGGCTACTGCGGCTCATGATGGACCGGAGAGGTTGCCCTTGTCGAGATCTAGGTCAAGCTCACATCATAGTCATTCTTACAGAAGGTATGTATGAAAGCTGGCGGGGTGGTCAGATGTAAAACAGCTGTGAAAATAGAATGAAGAGCAAAGAAACAAGGCATGGGGTCTTCTTCTTATAGTCCATGCCGTGTGGTATTTGTGATCATGTCTGTCCACAGCCTTCTGTCTCGTGTAATGCCAATCTTCTTATAGTCCATGCTGTGTGGTATTTGTGATCATGTCTGTCCACAGCCTTCTGTCTCGTGTATTGCAATCTTCTTATAGTCCATGCCGTGTGGCGTTGGTGATCATGTCTGTCCACAGCCTTCTGTCTCGTGTACTGCCATCTTCTTATAGTCCATGCCGTGTGGTCGTTGGTGATCATGTCTGTCCACAGCCTTCTGTCTCGTGTATGCCAATCTTCTTATAGTCCATGCCGTGTGGCGTTGGTGATCATGTCTGTCCACAGCCTTCTGTCTCGTGTAATGCAATCTTCTTATAGTCCATGCCGTGTGGCAGTTGGTGATCATGTCTGTCCACAGCCTTCTGTCTCGTGTATGCCAATCTTCTTATAGTCCATGCCGTGTGGCGTTGGTGATCATGCTGTCCACAGCCTTCTGTCTCGTGTACTGCCTAATCTTCTTATAGTCCATGCCGTGTGGCGTTGGTGATCATGTCTGTCCCCAGCCTTCTGTCTCGTGTATTGCAATCTTCTTATAGTCCATGCCGTGTGGCGTTGGTGTCGATGTCTGTCCACAGCCTTCTGTCTCGTGTACTGCCAAACTTCTTATAGTCCTATGCCGTGAGGTGTTGGTGATCATGTCTGTCCACAACCTTCTGTCAATTATTTCTTATCAGACGTTCCTCTGTGCCATGTTGTCTAACTGACAGATATCTTCTTCATTGGTACCTCCCTGCCTCCCACCCCCCCCCCCCCCCCCCCCAACTTGCCTGTAATGATGACATAGTCCAGTTTTCTCCTTCTCTTGAAATGCTCACTCTGGTAGACTGTCTTCTTCTGATGCCAGATTTATATCTATTTGCTGTGTGATGTGATCTGTTAGCCGTGTGATGTGATCTGTTTGCCGTGTGATGTGATCTGTTTGCCGTGTGATGTGATCTGTTTGCCATGTGATGCATTTTCATGTGACCTCTTTGGAGTTTCATGTGGTCTGTTTGCACTTTCATGTGATCTATGTACCATTTTCATGTGTGATCTATTTACAGTTCCGTGTGATCTCTGCACAGTTCCATGTGATCTCTGCACAGTTCCATGTGATCTATGTGTAGTATTATTTTTTCTGCTAGAAGGATACAGCCACTAACAAGAACACATGTGTACACAGGTCACAGAAGCTGACTAACTTTATTTTGATTGGCCCTCCCCAACAACCAGGCAGTCCAGCTCCGTGTCATCATACTCAAGAAGTCGAAGTCGTAGCCACAGTCGAAGTCGGTCTCGTACCCCCAGCCAGTACTCTCGTCACCGTAGCAACAGCAAGAGCTATAGCAGAAGTCGGAGCAGAAGTGTGAGTTCTGTCTCTGGGCATCGAAGCAGTCACCGGGATTCCCGGTCGCCATCCATACGGCGGAGAAGAGGCTCACCGAGTCATTTAGATAAAAGAAGAATCACCAGGTATAAGGATAAAGGGGGTAGTAGTATTCTAAAGTGTATATAGTGTTATATGTATATAAATAGTAGTGTATGTTGTTTGTGTAATTTATTTTTTTCTGCTTTTCTTTTTCACCAGCATTGGTTAATGGTTAATACATAAAATTTTTTATCGTAGCACACCAGGCAAATATGTAGACACTCTGTCTCCCTTGGTAAATATCGCAGGGTGTAGATACTCATCATTCCGGTAAACAATGCCAGTTAGTGTGTTCCTATTGACGGGACCAGACTTGTATCCAGAATCGAACATTTTTAAGTAGGTTGCTTCATCTGTTGCTTTTTCTTCAACCAGCAAACAACCGTTGATGGTCTTTACAATATCTCCCTTTGCCTTTAAGCCAGCTATGTGGCAAAGGGATTACAGACACAATTTGTGATTCTGTACACTGCGTTTGAAACACAGCTGTGAGCAGTTTGGCAGCAGACCACCTTGTGTTGGGTTTCATACAATGATATGAGTGCCAGTCATTCAGGAAGCAATGACAAACTACTGAACGTAAACTTGCCCATAAATCACAAATAGCCAAAAACTGTTGGGGTTGACTGCGACGTCCAGTAAAGGATATGCAACAAACTTTTTTTGTCTATATTGAGTGTTCCTGTTCTTTAACCAGCAGCTCTATTTCTAGAACAAGTAACCTGGTGAAAAACAGAAACACCACCACAAAAACAATCATCTGCTTACTGAATATCTAATAAATATTTGGGACAGGAGTTTGTAGAATATTCCACTAATGTAAGGGTTTGTCCGTGTGGAGCTGGGGCATTTCAGAGATGCAAAGATTAGTAACACCGTCAGCTGCCATGTATGTTGCAAGAGACAACTAAAAGGAGGCTTGGTCTTTTAGCTGGCTGCCCCATCTCGTAAGAAAACTTTAAGTACAAAATGCAAGCAACCATAAACAAGCGTTGCCAGTAGTGGGTTATGCTCAATATTTAAATCTCAAATCCCGAAACAACCAAATAAATCAACCATAAACAAGTCTAATGGTGAGTAAAATAGAATAGCTTAGCGAACCTAGAGGACATGAGACAAATATCACAGCTCTGCTGTCAATCAATTAATCAGGTGCCGTCTCCACAGTGAAGGTTGGTTGCTATGGATCTTCAACACTCTGTCTCACATCCTGATTGTACATTGTCAGATTGCTGTTTGTTCATCTCTTGATGTTATCTTCCAACTTGTAAAGATGTCTACCTTTCGCTCACTTGCCTTCAACCTTACCCTCCAGTATAATTTTTATAAGAGTGTTGTCTTTTAACACAGCTCTGCTGTAAACAGGTACAAAGCAGTTATAATATTTTTAAAAAAACATATCGGATGAAGACCAAAAATAGGGAAAGGCAGTCCAGATGATAGAAAAATTTGAGGAGGACATGGAGAGAGCTTTAGAAGTTAACAAAAGATAGGACGACTTGGTTTGGGTTGGTACAGGTCCTATGCTCCCTTGGAGGATCAAGAGCAGAAATGGAAGAATGTAAGGGTTGTGAATGTATTAACCATTTTCCAACAAAGCAAAACCCTTTTTTTTAAATTGTCATTTCATTGTTGGGTATTGTGACCATTTCATTGTATTGCACTGAATGGTATGTGTGTGTGTGTGTGATTGTAATGAATTATTTCTATTGTTTAAAGCACATTGTTGTGAAATTTCTTTGTTTTTATTTGTTTAATTTCTTCATAATCAATGTCTGTGGCTTAGGATGCATTTTCAAAATCCTGACATACTGAGTTTGTAGCCAATCACAGTGAATTTGTGAGGTTCGTAGTCAACCGCAGTTAATTTGCGAGCGGATTGCTTTGTGTTGATTTTCACAATAGTTTGTGTATCGGCCATTCAGAAGCAATGGCAAACTACTGAATGTAAAATTGTCTAGAAGATCACAAACAGCCAATAAATGCTGGGGTTGAATGCAGTGTCCTGTCAAGAACATACAACTAACTTAACTTTCAGCGTTTGACAACTTGTTAGGTGTGATGGTTCCTTTCACATAAGTCCCATCCTTCATGTAATGTATTCTCTGACTGTTTACATTTGGCCAGCGTACAGTCAAACATTTTCCCCAGTGGCTACATCTGCTGTGTATTTTGCTTTGTTTTTCATAGTGGCTAATTCTACTTATTCTTTATTCCAAGAGGGGTGTATCTCGCCTAGCAATGCACTTCAGAGGTTGGTGTGTCTGACTTTGGCATGCATCTGTGTATGGTTAGCGTCCTCTAGACAGGTTCCATCCAAGGCAATGGGCTCCTTCTACTCTTGTATAGAATTTCTTTCTTAACAAATTTGCCAGATCTGTGGTTTCATGGCCTACTCATTACGATTTCCAACTGCCAGGAGAACCTCCTGTCATTTTGCCATTATCTGAGAAGACTAGTATCTGACCATACTACTCAGGAGATCACTGGATCTGATATCATTGGGTACTAATGGTTCTTATACAGATTTCCAACCATAAGCTGGCGTTCGAACATGCACACTTCTGAGCTTAAGGTGGACAATGTAACCTTGAAACCACTCAGTTTCTGTTCTCTTCCACCCCACCCCTTTCCCCGCAATCCTTTATAGTCAGAGAGACATTTGGTTTTCATTTGCTGGCTTTTTAATAATCAGAGAAATCTGGTTTTTAGCAGGCAGCTTTTCATAATGAAAATATGGTTTCTGATAGTTGGCTCTGTCAAATCACTAAGTCAGATATGATGTCCTGTAGCTGGTTCTGTCAAATCACAAAGTCAAATATGGTGTCCTATAACCAGCTCGCACAAAGTAAAATATGGTTTCTGGGAGCTGGTTCTTCAAATCACAGGCAGATAAGTTTCCAGTAGCTGGTTCTCATAAATCACAAGAACATTGTGCATCAAGTGATTTTTAAATCAGTTTTCACTCGTATACGTGTATGTAAAGTCGATACCCCTGCTTTCATTATGGGTTCCCTCTGGCGACACTCAGGACTCCAAGGACAGGCCAGACGGACACATAATCAGACTGCTACTGGTACCATTAGTATTGCGACTCTTCGCTGGCTGTTGAATATGAGGATAAATGTTCCGAGTGCTGTGTCTCAGCTCTTAACTCAACTCATCTCTTTATGTACATTGTAGATCGCTGTTGTCAAATTATTTGCATATACTTGTATACTTATGTTGCCATTTTTGTTATGCACCTCATTGGGTTTGGGTTTTGTTTTTCATGGCATAATTTCAGAAAATGTGTGTGGATGTGCGTGTGTGTTTGTCATTGTATTCATGTATGCTGGTTCTGTATTTCAGTTGCCATTTTGTTCCTGTTTCATTTATTTAATGGGCTCTGTTGAGTCTCATTTATTATTTAACTTCATCTGGTCTTATTTATTTAATGGGCTTTATTGTGTATTATCATTTGACCTTTGGTTGCATGTTTGACAGAACTATTGTTTTAACAGTTGGAAACAATATTTAGCCATTGATTGTAGAGAAAATGTTCGTGCATGAGGAAACAAAGAATTAATTTTGTGATTTGATTAAAATATTTAGTTTTTTTTTTTTTATATATAGATGTTTTTTAGTTAATTGCATATATTTTACAGGACTTCACAGTCAACCCATGCATTCTTTGGCTGTTTGCTGTTTCTTGAAAGTTTACATCCAGTTGTTTGCCGTTGCTTTCGGAACTGCCGGCTCTCATATCATTGTATGAAAAGCAGAGCAAGGCAGTCTGCTTCCTAATTGCCTGCAACAGTGTTTTGAATGCAGAATTGCATTCGTAAACCCTTTAAACAGTTACTCTCACTGCGCTTTGAACCATTCAGCCCATAAAGATCAGTTCCCTGCATAGTATCTTCTAGCACATAGCAATTGATGATACCAGTTCTGTGTTAGTTGACTATACATCTTTGGCTCACTGCCGAGTTCTCTTGTCAGATTTCACCTCATTTGACTTGATGTTGAGTTGAGCTAAGAACTGACATCACTGTACTCAGGAAATGCTCATACACGCTCCGTCCCCACGTTCAACAGCCAGCGAAGAGTTGTACTACTAATCTTTGCCACCGCTATCTGATTGAAAGTTCTCCTGGTCTTCACTCTCAGTTTTGAGATTCTTCCAGAACCCTGCTGATCCCCCGCAATATAATTTTTTCCACATACGGGTTCTCAATCTGTTCCTTCTCCTTCTCCACCTGGTCCTACAGGCACACGACCACCTCTCCCTTGTCCATAGGTAATCTACCACCGAGAGGTGAATTCCCTGTCAGCCTATCAGCCTGTTCATTTCCTCACACTCCTGCATGGTCAGGGCTATAAATGCACACCACTCTCACAATCTGTGACCTCTGAAGTGAGGTGAGCCGTTCCACATGAAACGTTCCTGTCTTCACCTGACTTGGCTTGAGGTGAGCCGTTCCACATGAAACGTTCCTGTCTTCACCTGACTGAGCTTGACCAGGCTGTAGATCCAGTCATCACTTTGTTGAATCATTCTGCCTCTCTGTCAGCCTGGTCCACTTCCCATCCGCTGTCAACAGTAGCTGCAGGCAGTGACCAGAAGATCTGGCCAACACTCAAAACTCTGAGGGAATTCACTCTGTCAGCCTGGTCCACTTCCCATCCGCTGTCAACAGTAGCTGCAGGCAGTGACCAGAAGATCTGGCCAACACTCAAAACTCTGAGGAAAGGCCAAACGGACACATAATCAAGCAATTAGTATTGGGACTCTTCGCTGGCTATTGCAGATGAGAACAGAGCATGTATGTGAATGCCCTGAGTGCTGTGATGTCGGTTCTTGACTTAACTCAACTTTTGTACACTAGCCTACCCCACAACACTTACCAGTTTGATTATATCTTAGTACATCCGCCTGGCCTGGCACAAAATTGTTTGTTTTGGGTCAAGTCTTGGCCTACTTAAAGACTCCACCCACTGTCTTTGAGACTTCACCCACTGCTTGAGACTCCACTCACTGTCTTTGAGCCCAGCCTCGATCTTCTTGGGCACACTCATTGAGTCACTGAGAAAACATACCTGTGTGAAAGTCTCCAGTTAGTGCAATGACCTCTGTAGTTAGGCCATTTGTTGTCAAGGTGAAGGCGCCTCAGTCTTCCTTCGTGTTTCTCCCTCTGGCTTAAGCCGTTGAAACTCATGAGCTCATTGTGTGGTGAACAACAGACCCGTCTGTGTAGATGACTTCCTCACCCTCGGGGAAATGCTCAAATATCAAGGCCTCAACTGCCTCCACAATCACCAGGCTTTGTTGTCTGTACTCACTATCTATTTTGTTTAGTGTTTTATAGAATGGAAGCAAGACAGGCCCCCTTCATAAGAGTCACCTAAAGTGGTTGCCTTGATTTGTTATACAGAACTGGCTATCACTTCAAACTGGGCATAGTAAAGTAACAGTTAATAGCAAACTCAATTACTGAAGGTGGTTTCTTTTTTTTTCCTTTTTTTTTGGTTCATTTTATGAGGTTGGCATGAATGAGAGGTTTAACACGTTTGAATTTTCTCTTCTGATGGTGGCATAGTTAGTTCATTAACACACCGGTCATTTAGACTTAAATGTTGACTTCTTGTTCAGAAAACAATGGCAAACTACTGAACATAAAATTTAGTATACAACAAGTAGCCAATAGTAGCTGGCGGTAATTGCAAAGGACATGTAATATTTTGTTAATTATTATTTCATGGATTTTTCGTTTTATGTTCATTTTTGTCATGGTGGTTTTATTTTTTTATTTGTCCTTATATAATTAATTAGTTTTCTCGTTGATTATTTTAAATAAGCTATTTTGTATCTCATTTCATGGGCTTGTTTTGAAAAACCTGATTTTGTTGGTCGTATTATAATTTGATGCTTTTCATTTTCATGTCTTGGTGTTGTGGTCACTCTGTGCTACGTCCCATGGATGTGCAGGTCCCGAAGTCCCGCAAGAAGGTTCTACAGATACAGCAGCTACTCTCGGTCCTACTCCAGGTCGCGATCAGAGTCTCGGCCCAAATCAAGGTCGCCGATTCTGTGGCGTGGCCGCCGAGGTCATTACTGATCACTAAAGGTTATGTCTTGTTTCACCTTGAGTATTTTTCCTACTAACATAGTATTTTTCTATAACATCAGCAGATGCTGCTAATCCCTGTTAGCGCTACACGATGAGAGTTTTAACTTAACACAGCAAGTTCCGCTTCTATATCTGCTGCTTGTTCTGCAGATGCTAAAATAATTACATCGCTATTTCTTCTGCAAACACCTTCAGACATCATCTTGTTATATTTTAGAGTCTTGTTGACATCTCTGTAGTTTGTCTTCAAATGAGGCCACTTCCTTGAATAATAGAATAATATAGTTTTTGTTTTCTTCTTCTGCTGGCTTCTCTCATCTACTTCCTTCTGCTCCTCTTTTTTCTTCCTTTTCTTCTTCTTCATATTCTTTTTCCTCTTCTTCTTCCAGTACCCCCTTTCTCCTTTTCTGCTTCTTAGTTTCTTCTTCCTCTTTTTTTCTTCTTCATTTTCTTGTTTTATTTCTTCTTCTTCCTCCACCACTTGCTCCTTCTCTTCTTCTTTGTATTATTTTTTTTCCCTCCACAATTCCTCCTTTATTCTTTCTCCACCATGTTCTCTCTTCTTCCTCTTCTGCTTTTTACTTTTATTCTTCTTCCCCCTTGTCCTCCTTCTTCCATTTTTTCTTCTTCCTCCTCCTCTTTGTCATCCTCCTTCTGCTTACTATGCTGCTTTTACTCTCAAATAACACCATCGTATCTTGTGTAAACAGTCAGTAGCTATATCTGGCTTCTCAGTTTATATACATCACAAAATCTAGCCTATCCATTCATAATGAAACTGAAACAAAATGTTGTACATAGTGTTTCATTAAAATGTTGTATGTTCATTGATTTCACTGGCAACGAACAGGCCAGATTTTCTGCTGTGCCTCAGTAAAGCCATTACAGCAATTTCAGATTCAGCTGTACTTTTCTCACTTCGACTGGAGAAGCCAAAGCTGCCACACAACTTCTCTCATCATCATTGTTTCGCCCTTGCAGGCTTGGAGAAAGCAACTTCTCCACTTCTGTTATTTAGCTAATAACCTGTGCATGTCTTAAGCTGGACTAATACCTAGTCTGTTTCCATTGGATTTGCTCTAGTATTAGCAATAACCCTTTGCTGATCCAGGTGCTCAAGTAGCTTGTACTATTCTGATCTATTGCAGGCTGAATTGACATGATATTACTTTTCTTATTTGGTTGAGAGATGCTTTATGTTTCTCATCTTCTAACCCGGGATATGGGGGGGTCGCTGGATAGCTGCATAATCTCTCAACTTTTAACTTGAGATATAGAGAATATCTAGATAGTTTATCTAGAATATCTAGTTTCTCCTCTTCTAACCTGAGATGTCAAGAATAGTTGCATAGTTTCTCCTCTTCTAACCTGAGATATAGAGAATAGCTACATAGTTTCTCTTATAACCTAAGATATAGAGAATAGCTACATAGTTCCTCTTCTTCTACTCTCTGGATTTAGAAAAATGCTTATTCCTGCCTCTTACACTCTGTGCAGTAAAGGAATAGCACTAATCCTCTTTCTCTTCTAGTTTGGGATATAGAGGAATACTAACTTGTTCCCTCTTCTTCTACTTCTGCTATCGTCTTTTATCATAGGGTGCAGAGGATATGCAAAACTACTTATTTACTCCTCATCTTCCATTAGATATAGAATTACTTACTAATGATACCACCTAGTTAACCCTTGTTATTATACCCTAGAGTGTGAGTAAATAATAGACATGCTTTCTGTGTTGTTTTGCATGCTTGCTTTCTGTCAGTTTTTATTTGCATTCTCGGAGGCATGACTCTTGCTTACCAACCTAGCATGCGGGTATGGGTGTTGTTGTGCTTTCTGCGTGTATTTACAGTTGATCTAACCATGTTTCTGACTGAATTATCAGTTAGCATTTTCTGCAGGAATGAGCATTCATTGAGTCCAAACACCATCTCCATTGCACTGTGCAAGCATCTATGAGTACTCAGTCTCCTGTTTCAAACAACTCTAGGAGGCTTTCAGCTCAGTGCAAGGAAGCTAATGTGTGTGCTTGCACATTTATCATAAATATTCTGTTGTGGGTAGGTTTTCAGATTTTGAAATTGTGCCAGGACTTCAACCTGTGTGTGGCCTAGTCTCTTTGATTGGCAGTTGCTGGGGGATTTGTCACATACACAATATACATATGGGACCCCATTATCAAGGACAAGAAAATAGTAGCACAAGCATGAAAATACAAAAAGAAGCTGTGAAGAAGAAAACTACATTCTATGAGGTCTGGGTAAACATCAGTGCTGCCTATAATACCTTGCGGTGTAGGACATGGGGAATCTTGAGCCTGAGGAATTTAGACTGCCTGGCTAGGGTAGTCGTTGCGAACTGTGCAGGTTAGGGTTTTCTTTCCCACCCCCAGAAAAACAAATGCATCACCTTACCAAGGATTCGAACCTGGGTCTCGCAAATGTGAGCCCAACATTGCAGCCACTCGGGCCAGTTGCTTCTCACAACCTCATCATATCTGGGAAACTGAAACACTGGCCATATTAAATAAACGTTACAGTGGTTTTGATAACAGTTATGGAAGACGCTAATTTTTACACAAACAGTTACAGGGAGTGGAGGGTGATCTGTAGCCCCATACAGAAGATGAAAGGTATTTCTGTATAAACATTACATATTACAAGTATATATTATATTATATATAAATATACTAAATTTATCAGCTTGGCAAATGCAAATATATAAATATTACATATTATTAATAGTATATGTAGATATTTTCATGTGGTTGTATTGGTGTGTTTTTGTTGTTTGTGTGAAGATGAAGGCTTTGATCGCAACGTCCAATTTGTTATTTGTGATCGTTTCTAGTAGAGCTTGTCCATTCTACTTGTTTTTTGGTGATTCATTCATTACATAAACATTATAGGATTTATCATAAAATGGATGGTAGATTTATAATTATCAAGATTATAGGTTTTATAAGTATCTAGATTATAGGTTTTATACATATCAAGATTATAGGTTTTATAAGAATCAAGATTATGGATTTTATAAGAATCAAGATTGTAGGCTTTGTGTGTCAAGATGGGTTTTACCAATGTCAAAATTGTGTATTTTATTTGTCTCAAATTATTTGTTTTAGCCATGTCCACATGTTTTTGTCCATGTCAGTATTGTAGCTTTTATGTATGTCAAAATTGTGGATTTTATCCATGTGATATTATGTGTTTTATCCATGTCAGTATTGTAGGTTTTATCCACGTCAAAAGTGGATTTTATATTTGTCGGGATTGATTGTGTTATCGACATTGGTATCGTTATGACTGTTATATTGGTTTTGATCTCCAGTGCACGGAAACGTCCAGTGCCCTACTTCCGACCCTCCCCATCACCTTCTGCAACAGACAGCGACTCCTCCTCCTCTTCAAGGCGGTCAAGATCAAGGTCACATGCTTCACGGTCGCGGTTCCGCAGCCTCTCTTGCTCTCCGAGCCTGAATCTCCAACACAGACAGCGGAAGCACCAGCAACAACTACAGCACAACCATGTCTACTCACAACATCACCCGCAGCAACAGCCTCATCTACATGCGCCGCCCACTGTGCTGTCATCATCGTCGTTAGCAGCAGCAGCTTCCTCATCTTTCCTGGCTCAGTGTTCTAGTGGTAGTTTGTTGTCACGGTAGTGGCTCCGATGGGGGGTGTGTACTGGCGGCCTCCTTTTCATGTTATAGGTTGTTATTTTTTGTAGAATCTCAGTTGCGTGATTTTTTTGTGCAAGGATGATGGTAAAGAAAAATATGCACAAGTAGTCATGCATCAGCTAAGTGATACACACATAGAGATGCACTCCTTACACATATAGACAAACAATCATACACACACTGGCACAGAGAGAGACACACATGTACAGATACAAATAAACTTAGAGTATATACAGTTATATAGTATATATGACAGGGCAGACCAGACTCGAAGCCTTGGTCAGCAACTGGTCTAGGATGGAAGCTCCGACAGCTGGACAGTTAGATCAGCTTTGCTGTCTGTGGCTTGTCTTGTTTCAAATGTATTGGTGTTGCCTTTCCTCTGGAGTAAACTAGGCAGGCCCTAGAGAGGGTCCAAGTAGCATGGGCAGCACATGGTCTATAAATTCAGCCTAGGCTGTGTGCTATGTAAGTATTTTTGGGTTTCTTCATATTGCACAGGTATTGGCTGTAAGACAGCCTTCAAGACAAATTAGCAATGCAGTCTGTACCACACGCAGTCGTCTGTCACGTGCTTGGTGTGTGCAGTTTGGCCTTCTTAAAACTGTGGCTTGTTTTGTAGTTTAATGTCATAGATTTGACATTTTCAACATGTGACTTTTTTTTTTTTTGCATATCCTATTTACAGGACATTGCTATCAACACCAGCATTTTTCAGCTGCTGTTGATATCTTGGCAAGTTTTACGTTCCATAGTTTGCCACTGCTTTCTGAACGACTGGCTCATATACCTTTCCGTAAGAAACCAACGTGACACGATCCGCTGCCGAATCTCGCGCAGCTTTGTTTCTTACGTGGGTATACAGGATTATGAACAGCGTCCTTACCTCCTTCGCCAGGGAGACCAGCATGTGACATTTAGTGTCAACATATATACTGAAATTAGTCTTTCTCACCATGATGTCTTTAGAAGTTCAACGTTATGCCCGTGGTATTTTCGTAAAATTCTTGTTACCTTCATGAGGCAGTTTATAACCAGCAGGCTACGGGATCAGTTCCTCCACGAACCACTTTATTCTTAGAGTCGACCATAATCTCTTTCTTCTTACAATTTAACTCTAACTTTAAGGGATACACAGTCATGCATAAACATACTCAACTTACGAGCGGGCTTCAAATGAAAACCTTAAAAATATTATAGAAATTACAATAACCATGCCATTGTTTTGTAACCTGTCAATATTGTTGTTAAGGATGTCAAGAGTGTTGAGCATGTGACATCACAGTGCAGATGAACACAGTGATGTCATGAGGACAGTTTAAAAATTGCCGCCCCACTTTTGACATGCACCAAAGAGGAGCAGCGTTCTGTTATCCGTTTTTTGATCTGTGAAGGTGTGAAACCCATAGAAATTCATCAGTGAATTAAGGTCCAGTATGGTGATGCATGCCTGTTAGTCCAGCAAGTGTATGAGAGGTACAGCAGGTGGTGCATGTGTGGTGACACACATGACCAAGAGTTTTCTACATTAATCCAAGCACTTTATAAGTGCTGAGGGACTTGCATTGAAAGAAGTGTTGACATCATCGAAAAATTAAACGTGTATTTACTTTTTCAGAATATATTCATCCAAAAAAAAAAAAAACATTTAAGGTGTTGATTTGAAGCTCCCCTCGTATATGGACACACATATGTAAACACAGTCTCTTACATACACAAACTAACACACTCACATGTTCTCAAAGATACACACACACTGTCAATACTGACAGACAGACACATGCGTGCAGACAAACATAAGCTCACAGACATAGTTTCTTTTATTTTGTTTGTGCACTTGCTAGCTTTGAACTCAAGCGTAGTTCATACACACTACTTCTAGTTGTGCTGGACTGAATTTTGCGCATGGATTAGCTTTACCTATTAACAGTGTCCCTCGCGATCAGGCAAACCCACTGCAAGGTACTTGTAATTAATATCCCCAAGTCAAGGACGGCAGGTCAACATTTTAGTCCAACTGTCCGGTGTAGGGGTTGAACCCTCTACCATGGCATCAGCACACCGGATGTTTAAGAACATCTTATCCTTCTGCCATGCTGACCTACCAGACATAGTTTCACTCATAAACCCTCAGATGTTCAATCACACACATTCATGACACCTTCATGAACGAAATAATTCAGTCTGAAAATGTGCCCGCGATCTTCTCAGACTGAGGCAGGCAGTGTGGCCACTTTGCCGCAGAGACCCACATTCACCTTGTGGGTGGAGGCTGGCATGGGCCGAATGGATAAGAGCACTCGCCTTTACACTTCCAGTCTGCCGATGCCGAGGTGGCGGGTTCAACACCTACACCTGTCAGTTGGACTAAAATGTTGACTTCTCATCGTTGAATTGGGGACATAAATTACAAGTACCTCAGAAGTCAGGGTGGGTTTGCCTGATGGCCAGGGACACTGGTAATAGGAAAGCTAATCCCAACACAAAAATCAGTCCAGTGCACTAGAAGAAGTAACATGTGTACGAGCTCAAGGTGAGCAAGCACACAGAGAATAACATTTCTGTATAAACCAAAAACTCTGTAATCACCATAATCCACACAGTCGGTAAATGTTCAGTTGTAGATCATGTAGCATCGGCTAGTTCATCCCCCACATCAGCAGTGTTTTTTTAACGTAACTTCACCATAAACCTAGTTTCCTGGGCTGTCTTCAAACTTATGCATTAATGTTGTAGTTTCCCCTTGACTTCTGCACGACTGTGGATTTTCTCATGTTGGAAATATTGCCAGTTTAAATTACATGAATAGTCCTGGCGTACTAGTATTTATGTGTGAAGAAATCACAGAGAGCTTTCAGTCACTTCTTGTGAGATTATTGCATGAATCGTGATATATGAAATCTTTTTTCACTGATGGTCAATGTTCCCTCTAAGTTGCCTGCATCATTTTTAGCCCTAGGGCACACATTTTTTACCTGCCACACATCATCGCTATTGCGTGCCATGTACGCATTCAATATTGGCTTAGCCTCCAATGCCTACGCACACATTTTTAGCCCCTAGTACACACATTTTCGCCTCGCCACACATCACCACCGTGTGCTGTGTATGCATTGAATATTGGCTTAGTCTTCAGTGCTATCTATCTGCATCTCTGTGATGCATCCATACAGGCATCTTCCTGCACACCTCTTGATCTTGTCTGCCACACAAGTAGAGGAGGACATTCATGGTATAGTCACTCCACAGCTGGGAGGGGGCATTGTCTGTGACCAAATTTATTTGAATCACTGATTGACTTGTGACCAAGCTTTGCCTAGATCACTGTCATATATGGAATCATTGATTTATGTCACTTGTGGTCAAGCTTTGCCTAGATCACTGTCATATATTGAATCACTGATTTATTTATGTGACTTGTGATCTAACTTTGCCTAGCTCACTATCATATATTTATTAGTTGATCACTGTCAAATATTTATTAGTTGATCACTGAGATGTATCACCAAGTTTTATCACAATGTGTCTGTCTATATGTACAGTTTTATTGAGTTTAGATAGACTGTCTGTTGGAGTTATTTTATCTCTTAATTGTTTGATTATCTGGCTTTGTGAGAGAGAGGAGAGTCAATATTTAACTCTTCAATTGCATGTGAGTTTACCTGTTTGGTGCAGCCTACCTCTCTCTCTTGTCTTTTTATATGTCTATCTTTCTCACTCTGTCTCTCGTGTCTTTCTGTCTGTGTGTGTGTCTCTCTCTGTCTTTCTCTCTCAAGTTTTCACCAAACTTCAGGATATGTCCATGTGATGCTCCAACACTATGTTGATATTATACAGCTCAGTGGTCTTGTATCTGGAGCACTTACTTGCCGGCCTGGTAGACCTGGGCTCAAATCTCCCTGGAGCTGGGATCTTTCTCACAACCAGGTGGTGCCAGCTCCAACTACCGGCTCCCTCCCATTGTGACGACATACTGCAACTTTCACCTTCTCATGACATGCCCAAAGAATGCGGACTTCTTCTGATGTGAGCAACCAGTTCTCTTTGTGAGTTCACTTCTTTAAAGATATCTTCATTGCTCTTTCTTTCCGTCCACTGCTGTGTTCTTGTCACCTCTTGATGGTAGATTACTTATGGACAGGGTGGAGGTGTGCCTGTGGGACCAAGTAGAGAAGGTTGGGGGGAACCGATTGAGAACCTGTGTGTGGAAAGGATGAGATTTCAGAGGATTGGTAGGGATTCTGGTATAATCTCAAAACTGAGAGGGAAGACCAGGAGAACTTTCAATCAGATAGCGGTGGGAATGATTAGTAATGTGACTCTTCGCTGGCTGTTGAACAAGAGAGCGGAACGCATATGGGAATGTCCTAAGTGCAGTGATGTCAGTTCTTAGCTCAACTCTCGTCATTTTTTTTATAAAACCACATGTCTGCAGCTTCCACACAATTCCTGACTAGTCTGCTAATTGTCCATAATTTACTTCTACATCAGGATTGGTTCAATATAGCTCTTAAGAAGAAAACAAAAATTAAGGCAGGATGAAACAGCAGAAAGTGAGATGTCATGAAAGGTAAGGGTTGTCCCACGGCACTTACTGCCACTGGGGTGTGAGATGTGAGGCTTTCACATGTTCCTCGTCTGTACTGAGGTTGCCCTGCTCCTATGGTTTTAGGAATAGTGAAGCACACTTTTCATAATTACCTGATTTACTCAGTCAATGCCGGCTGTGTGGCGAAGGGGTTGCAAATATCATTTGTAGTCCTGCCCTTGCGTTGGTTTCCATACAGTAGTATGAGATGTAGGTGGTGTTTACACAACAGCTGTCTGTAGACCATTGCTTATGTTGAAATGTGGGTGGTGTTCACACAACAGCTGTCTGTAGACCATTGCTTATGTTGAAATGTGGGTGGTGTTCACACAACAGCTGTCTGTAGACCATTGCTTATGTTGAAATGTGGGTGGTGTTCACACAACAGCTGTCTGTAAACCACTACTTATGTTTAGATGTATGTGAGTGGTGTTCACACAACAGCTGTCTGTAAACCATTGCTTATGTTGAAATGTGGGTGGTGTTCACACAACAGCTGTCTGTAGGCCATTGCTTATGTTGAAATGTGGGTGGTGTTCACACAACAGCTGTCTGTAGCATGTATTGAAATGTGGTGTGTGCACACCACTAGCTTATGTTAGACATTGCTATGTGAATGTGGGTGGTGTTCACACAACAGCTGTCTGTAAACCATTGCTTATGTTTAGATGTATGTATATATGTGGGTGGTGTTCACACAACAGCTTTCTGTGGACCATTGCTTATGTTGAGATGTATGTGGGTGATATTCACACAACAGGTGTCTGTGGACCATTGCTTATGCACACGTAATGTACCTACCAGATTTGTAATGTTGCATTATGTAAATAAATGACTCCCACACCAGGTTGCTGTGGTTGTATTGTTGAGTTAGTGAGGAGTGGACAAGTGTTGAAGAGAGAGAGTATAAGAGTCAATGAGAAGTGGACAAGTGTTGAATAGAGAGAAAGAGTATAGGAGTCAGTGAGGGGTGGACAAGTGTTGGAGAGAGAGTAAATGAGTCGATGAGGAGTGGACAAGTGTTGGAGAGAGTATTTGAGTCAGTGAGGGGTGGACAAGTGTTGGAGAGAGAGAGTATATGAGTCAGTGAGGGGTGGACAAGAGTTGGAGAGAGAGAGTATAAGAGTCGTGAGGCGTCAACAAGTGTTGGAGTCTCTGTGGCTAAGTGGTCAACCTGTTTAACTCGGGCTCTGAAGGTTGTGTGTTTGATTCCGGGCCACGTTCTTCGGTTCACGAATTAAATTTTTCGGGGGCTCCTGTGGGTCGTCGCTAGAGCTACAGAGTTTGTGCTTTGTGTACGCTTTCCACGCTGCAGAAAGAGCCCGAGCCATATGGGATAAAACCCGGTGCAATGAAGTCGACTTTTAAGCGACTGAGAGAGAGTAAATGAGTCAGTGAGGAGTGGACAAGTGTTGGAGAGAGAGTATATGAGTCAGTGAGGAGTGGACAAGTATAGGAGGGAGGGAGAGAGAGTATATGAGTCAGTGGAGAGTGGACAAGTGTAGGAGAGAGAGTAAATGAGTCTGTGAGGAGTGGACAAGTGTTAGAGAGAGAGTATGAGTCAGTGAGAAATGGACAAGTGTTGGAGAGAGAGAGAGTATGAGTCGGTGAGGAGTGGACAAGTGTTGGAGAGAGAGAGAGTAAATGAGTCAGTAAGGAGTGGACAAGTGTTGGAGAGAGAGAGTATGGGTCAGTGAGGAGTGGACAAGTGTTGGAGAGAGAGAGAGAGAATGGGTCATTGAGGAGTGGACAAGTGTTGGAGAGAGAGAGAGTATGGGTCGGTGAGGAGTGGACAAGTGTAGGAGAGAGAAAGAGTAAATGAGTCAGTGAGGAGTGGACAAGTGTTGGAGAGAGAGAGAGTATGAGTCAGTGAGGAGTGGACAAGTGTTGGAGAGAGAGAGAGTATGAGTCAGTGAGGAGTGGACAAGTGTTGGAGAGAGAGAGAGAGTATGGGTCGGTGAGGAGTGGACAAGTGTTGGAGAGAGAGAGTATATGAGTCAGTGAGGAGTGGACAAGTGTTGGAGAGAGAGAGAGTATATGAGTCAGTGAGGAGTGGACTAGTGTAGGAGGGAGAGTAAATGAGTCTGTGAGGAGTGGACAAGTGTTAGAGAGAGAGTATGAGTCAGTGAGAAATGGACAAGTGTTGGAGAGTGAGAGAGTATGAGTCGGTGAGAAGTGGACAAGTGTTGGAGAGAGAGAGTAAATGAGTCAGTGAGGAGTGGAGAAGTGTGGGAGAGAGAGAGAGTAAATGAGTCAGTGAGGAGTGGACAAGTGTTGGAGAGAGAGTAAATGAGTCAGTGAGGAGTGGACAAGTGTTGGAGAGAGAGAGTATGGGTCGGTGAGGAGTGGACAAGTGTTGGAGAGAGAGAGAGAATGGGTCATTGAGGAGTGGACAAGTGGTGGAGAGAGAGAGAGTATGGGTCGGTGAGGAGTGGACAAGTGTAGGAGAGAGAAAGAGTAAATGAGTCAGTGAGGAGTGGACAAGTGTTGGAGAGAGAGAGAGAGTATGAGTCAGTGAGGAGTGGACAAGTGTTGGAGAGAGAGAGAGTATGAGTCAGTGAGGAGTGGACAAGTGTTGGAGAGAGAGAGAGAGAGAGTATGGGTCGGTTAGGAGTGGACAAGTGTTGGAGAGAGAGAGTATGGGTCGGTGAGGAGTGGACAAGTGTTGGAGAGAGAGAGTATATGAGTCAGTGAGGAGTGGACAAGTGTTGGAGAGAGAGAGAGAGTATGAGTCAGTGAGGAGTGAACAAGTTTTGGAGAGAGTGAGTCAGTGAGGAGTGGACAAGTGTTGGAGAGAGAGAGAGTATGAGTCAGTGAGGACTGAACAAGTTTTGGAGAGAGTATGAGTCAGTGAGGAGTGGACAAGTGTTGGAGAGAGAGAGTATGAGTCAGTGAGGAGTGGACAAGTGTTGGAGAGAGAGAGAGAGTATATGAGTCAGTGAGGAGTGGACAAGTGTTGGAGAGAGAGAGAGAGTATGAGTCAGTGAGGAGTGGACAAGTGTTGGAGAGAGAGAGAGTATATGAATCAGTGAGGAGTGGACAAGTGTTGGAGAGAGAGAGAGAGTATGAGTTGGTGAGGAGTGGACAAGTTTTGGAGAGAGTGAGTATAAGTCTGAGGAGTGGACAAGTATTGGAGAGAGAGAGAGAGTATGAGTCATGAGGAGTGGACAAGTGTTGGAGAGAGTATACGAGTCAGTGAGGGGTGGACAAGTGTTGGAGAGAGAGAGTATGAGTCAGTGAGGAGTGGACAAGTGTTGGAGAGAGAGAGAGAGTAAATGAGTCAGTGAGGAGTGGACAAGTGTTGGAGAGAGAGAGAGTATGAGTCGGTGAGGAGTGGACAAGTGTTGGAGAGAGAGAGAGTATATGAGTCAGTGAGAAGTGTACAGTGTAGGAGAAAGTGTATGAGTCAGTGATGAGTGGACAAGTGTTGGAGAGAGTATGAGTAAGTGAGGAGTGGACAAGTGTTGGAGAGAGATAGAGTAAATGAGTCAGTGAAGAGTGGACAAGTGTTGGAGAGAGAGAGAGAGTAAATGAGTCAGTGAGGAGTGGACAAGTGTTTGAGAGAGAGAGAATGGGTCGGTGAGGAGTGGACAAGTGTTGGAGAGAGAGAGAGAGAGAATGGGTCGGTGAGGAGTGAACAAGTGTTGGAGAGAGATAGAATGAGTCAGTGAGGAGTGGACAAGTGTAGGAGAGAGAGAGTAAATGAGTCAGTGAGGAGTGGACAAGTGTAGGAGAGAGAGAGAGTAAATGAGTCAGTCAGGAGGGTAGAAGCGTGGAGCATATGGAATAATGGAAGCCGTACGGCCAAAAGGATAAAAGTGCTTGCTCTGAAACTTCCTGTGCTCCGATGCTGAGGTAGCGGGACTAAAATGTTAACTTCTCATCGTTGACTTGGGTACATAAATTACAAGTACCTCAGAAGTCGGGGTGGGTTCACCTGATGGCGAGGGACATTGGTAATAGAAAAAGCTAGCCAATCCGCAAATATCAGTCCAATGAAGACTACGCTTGAGTTCAAAACCAGTGAACAAAAACAAAACAATAATATGGAATGACACAACGGACAAACACTTGCATATATCACTACATGGCTTCAGGCCCAAGAGTAGAAACCCAGAACCAGCAGAATTAACAACAACAGCAGCCATTACTACAATTACTTTCAGAACCAGCAGAATTAACAACAACAGCAGCCATTACTACAATTACTTTCAGAACCAGCAGAATTAACAACAACAGCAGCCATTACTACAATTACTTTCAGAACCAGCAGAATTAACAACAACAGCAGCCATTACTACAATTACTTTCAGAACCAGCAGAATTAACAACAACAGCAGCCATTACTACAATTACTTTCAGAACCAGCAGAATTAACAACAACAGCAGCCATTACTACAATTACTTTCAGAACCAGCAGAATTAACAACAACAGCAGCCATTACTACAATTACTTTCAGAACCAGCAGAATTAACAACAACAGCAGCCATTACTACAATTACTTTCAGAACCAGCAGAATTAACAACAACAGCAGCCATTACTACAATTACTTTCAGAACCAGCAGAATTAACAACAACAGCAGCCATTACTACAATTACTTTCAGAACCAGCAGAATTAACAACAACAGCAACCATTTTTACTACAATTACTTTTAGAAGTAACAGAATTACTTCACAATCTGTTTTTGTGTAATCAAACATCATGAGTATAATGCCTATGTTATTGTATGTACAAGTGACAGAATACACATATTAATCATGTACCAAACACTACAGTGCCAAAAAGTGGGGGAAATTGTGGTCCGCTATCTCGTACCAGTACCAGATGAGGTTTTTGTTTTTGTCCCGATTACGCCACGCTATCCTGGTATTTCTATCTTTGATTTCCTCTTGCTCTTTGACCATCAATTGTGCCAGCTTTCACCAAGTTTTCAAATGTCATCATCATGAGCCATGCTGATAAGCTTTGGCGGCCATGTTTTGCCATTTCAAGCGATCACCAGTCATGGATCAGCTCCGTGTTCTTGTCTCGACCATGTCATGCAGCCATGACGTCCAGATATTTACTTCTCTGCCTTCCTCTTGTTTTTTTTTCACCTCAATCTTGCCATTGTCACCCAGTTCACTCATATCTTCTAAATTTCTAAAAATATTTCCACTGAATAGGGGGAAAAGATCTGGAGAGATTAAACATCCCTGTTGCACACCTCTCTTAATATGCTGATATTGACCTACTTCATTATCAATCTTTATTGCAATGTTGTTTCCAATATATGTTTTTTTACAAGTCTAAGGTCTTTCTGATCAATTTGTAGATCTCTCTTCATAACATAACCCAAAATCTGGACTACGCCTAATGTCAGTGACCAAAAATCTGGACTATATCTAATGTCAGTGACCAAACATATGGGCTATCTCTAATGTCAATGACCACAAATCTGGACTGTGTCTAATGCCACTGATCACAAATCTGGACTATAATGTCAGTGACCACAAATCTGGACTAAGTCTAATGTCAGTGACCGAAAATCTGGGCTATTTCTAATGTCAGTGACCAAACATCTGATCTATCTTTAATGTCAGTGAACAAACATGTGGACTATCTCTAATGTCAGTGACCAAAAATCTGGACTGTGTCTAATGTCAGTGACCAAAAATCTGGACTGTATCTAATGTCAGTGACCACAAATCTGGACTAAGTCTAATGTCAGTGACCATAAATCTGGGCTATTTCTAATGTCAGTGACCAAACATCTGGTCTATCTTTAATGTCAGTGACTAAAAATCTGGACTATGTCTAATGTCAGTGACCAAAAATCTGGACTGTGTCTAATGTCAGTAACCAAAAATCTGGACTATGTCTAATGTCAGTGACTGAAAATCTGGACTATAATGTCAGTGACCACAAATCTGGAATATGTCTAAAGTCAGTGATCAATTTGTGAACTTATCTGCTTCTACACAGTAAGTCACCAACATGTACTGGTCTCCAGCTCGTAGGCACTTTCCTTTAAAATCAGCTGTTTTTATGCAAGCTTCTTTTCTACAGCACAGATGGTCAAGCAGTTAGAGTAACAGTCATATATCAGGAGCAAGAGTTCCAACCCCCACTATGTAGTAGATTTGTATTCATCAGAGGTAAAACTGACAATCCTAAACTGTATACAGTGAGCTGCATGGGACCAAATGAGTTAACAACTATGATGCTGTCAGACAGTCAGTGGGATCAACACCTTGTGCCACATATATTGAAAGACAGAAGATCAAATGGTTTGGCCATCTCATCAGAATGCAACACCATCAACTACCAGCACTGGCTCTACATTAAAGAAGATCTGCTACAAGAGCAAGAGGACGCCCGAAAAGAAAATGGATTGACATCAAAGACATTGTACAGTCACACAGAATGACACTATCCAGTGCCACCCATTGGGCGCAGGAGTGCTAATAATTCCTCCCCATAGTACTTGACAGCAAAAGTGGAAGATGATGATGATGATAAATATGTAGGAAAGAGTTAACATGCACCTACCTTCCGCACACATCCATGTTTCACACACACACACACGTTTCCCCACAATGTCATTCTACCCCAGCTAACAAATTCAGATTCGTACCTGGCCACACATCCCTAGCTCACTCATACAACTCAAAGTCCAGCCTTGATGAATTGTAAAACTGGCCTTGTGACTGGTATTTGCGGCAAAAAACCCCTTTGTTGAAAGTTCCGTCCTCAGCCCAGGAGATCATCTGTGTCGTCGTGAACGGCCCTTTGATCTCTGAGTCATCCGTGTTCTCCGTCTTGTACTCCCACAGCACGCCGGTGTGTTCTGTGTCATCTGCTGTCTCTTTGGAAGACTCACCTGAACAGAAAATGTCAGGTAAAATAACGTATCAATCACCCTAAGCCGTAGATGGAACTCAATAATTGTATATGCAATAATCTGTGAAACCTTACCGAACCCCACTTTGTTGCCTTCTTGACAACAGAGGAGTTGTATATTTTATCATTCTGTGTTTTTTTTCTTTATATCTGTTTGTGTTGTCCTGTCCTTGAAAAAAGATTCTTAGAATCAAAACGTCGGTTGTCCTTTGTGTCCTATACTTATGTTTTTAATTTATTACTTGATTATATATTTGTTGATTGTTTCTTGTTTTGGATAATTTTCACTCCATTTCACGTGTATAGAAGTGTTTAGTATGTCTCATCTTATCGCAGGAGCTAAATATACCTAATTGTTTGTAATTCATATTGTTATCCAATTCGACATCACAGAACTTCTTATGCTGTCTCCTGCAGCCCTCTCCATGCACTTCCCATACAGTTCATCTCTTTAACTCTCTTCTCCGTGTGTTTTAGGTCTCCCACTACTTGGTTTACCTTGAGGGTTCCAGATAAGGGAGTTAGTTAGTTAGTCACGGGTCGTCCCCATTATTTTCCGTTTGTGTACCAGTGAATATTACACAAAATGCTCATCACTGCCAATGTGAAAAGTGGAACAGACAGGAGTCTCAACAAACCAACAGCCCGCACAAGTACACTGTGCCATTGCCAGAATGTCCACACAAAAGTCCACGAAAAATAGTTCATCGTCGATGGAATCGGCAGTCATTAGAAAGACTTCATTGAACCGGATTTTATCCCACATGGCTTGGTCTCTATTTGCAGGGCAACCTGCCAAAAGCACCACACAAAGCATGAACTCTGTAGCGCCAGTGACGACTCCCAGGAGTCTCCTGAAAAATGCACTCGTGAACTGAAAAGGCAAACCAGTCAATTCAGCGACAGCCGACAGCCATTGTTCCGAACATGCAGTTCACGCTACACACAAGCGTGACAGATATAAAAGCATTCCATACGAAATTCACAGCTCACAGTGTTGTGCCATGCACTCACTCAGTAGCAGGGCGAAGGAATCATGTACTATCAGTCCAACATGAGGAAAATGCTAATGCAAACCGTAGCCACAAGCATAAACACGCCAGATGCATTAATGGTTCAAATGTCTAGTTATAATATCCTCAGGTTCTCTCAGTGTGTCTTATCCAGTGCCAACATCTTTCCCTCACTGGGATGTTTTTGATGTCACAGCACTGGGGACCTGTCAATGTGTGCTCTGTCTCCCACAGAAGACGTTGAAGAGTATGCATACTTGTAGTTCAGCGACCAGTTGGTTACACATGCCTCTACTTTCTCCTCTACTACAATACTTCCTCCTGGTGCCGAACTGTGTTCCTGATTCCTTCAGTTGTGGCCGTATGTGGTCACTGATTTGTTTCCTCATGCAGCCAGTGGTCATGTATGGACAGTAACATGCTCCAGGGTGGGTAGACTAAAGACAGTACAAGGTTATGGAAAGCAATCCTGAGAAGAAAGCTTGTCAAGTCAGATGTACTAAGCCTTAAGCTTGTCAAATGTCAGATGTACTAAGCCTTAAGCTTGTCAAAAGTAAGATGTACTAAGCCTTCAACTTGTCAAAAGCCAGATGTACTATAGCCTTAAGCTTGTCAAAACAGTGCAATGCAACTCAATGATCTGGGGGTCATCACTGGCACTGTGGAGTTTGTGCGACGCTTTCTGCTATATTTGTGATTCTGTTATACAATTGTTAGTGTGTGATTCTGCTATACATGTGTTAGTATGTGATTCTGTTATACATGTGTTTATATGTGATTCTGGCACACACACAAGTGAATCCCCGCTGGTACAACAGTGTCCGTGCACTGTGCAGGGACTCTCACTATTTGACCCATGGCAGGAGACTGGAGCACTTATAAAGACATCCATTTGCAATGGAAGCAACCCTGAACAAAGTGAACAAAACTAATGAGACATGCCAGCACAGCAAAACCCCACAACTCACCTTCAACCTCTTTCCTTTCCTTGGCATCCCCAGACTCTTCAGTTTTAGAATCTGCATTCCCTGAAGAACCTTTGATTTTATCAGCTTCTTTGCAATCAAAATCTTCGGCAAACATGTCCAGGGCATCGTCCTCCTGCATGCTCTCGGCTATTGTCAGTTTGGAGTTCTGGGGTAAGAAAAGAGTAGGTTAATGAGCAGCATGCTCCAGGTTTTTAATATGCTGCCAAATATAAAATGTTGGCCAAACCATCTTGAACATTTGGCTGTAAATATGTTTTAGACATATTAAATAACTGCTGGTACAACAAGGCAGTTGAAGATGAGTGTGAGCTTAATTATCAACGTCACTGCACTCAGAAGATGAGTATGAGTTTAAGAATCAACACCCCTGCACTCAGGACATGCCCATACAAGCTTCGCCCCCTTCTTCAGAAGCCAATGAAGAGTTTATAAGCTGATGGTACCAGTAACAGCCTGATTAAACGTAGGCCTGAATCTTCTCCGACACGATGGTGAGTGTCATTCATACCCTTTACATACCCTCTGCAAAATCAACTTCTCAAGGTGTGGATTCTCTGCCTGATCTTCTGCACTTTCCACTCTATACAAATTCATAAATAAACACACCCATCCATCAGCCCGCCCGTCCGTCCGTCTCTCTGTCTGTCCATCCATCCATCTATCTTTCTGTCTGTCCATCCATCCACCCACCCATCCATCCATCCGTCCTTCCATTAATTAATTCATTCATCCATCCATCCATCCATCTATCTTTCTGTCCGTCCTTCCATCCATCCATACATTCATCCACCCATCCATACATTCATCCACCCATCCATACATCCATCCATCTATCGATCCATCCATCTATCTGAAAACTGAAGAGTCCAGAACAATACCTGATCCTTCTGTTTCAGCTGTTTCAAGGTGAAGGCTATTCGCTCATAGGCAGTTTCATAAATATCGATGATGCCCTGCTGCACAAGCCTGTCACAGAGTTCTGTCAGTCGCAGCATCTGCTTCTGTTCCTCAACCGCTGTATTGACTGCCTCCTGATCCTCCTCCTTCTTGTCTGAAATTTTCTGTTTTTTGTTCTAGAAGAAATGTTGGAAGACAAAAAATGTAACCAAACTTGAAACACAGATGACGTAGGAACAGGGGACAGAAACAAGTTTCTACCATGTTTGTTCTGTTTATTGCATCGGAACCACTAGGCTGATCTTGGAGTGCATGCCTATGGCGTTGATAATCATGTCTGTCCATAGCCTTCTGTCTCGTGTACTACCAATCTTCTTATAGTCTACGCCATGGGGTGTTGGTGATCATGTCTGTCCATAGCCTTCTGTCTCGTGTACTACCAATCTTCTTATAGTCTACGCCATGTGGTGTTGGTGATCATGTCTGTTTACAGCCTTCAGTCTCGTGTACTACCAATCTCCTTATAGTCTACGCCATGGGGTGTTGGTGATCATGTCTGTTTACAGCCTTCAGTCTCGTGTACTGCCAATCTTCTTATAGTCTACGCCATGGGGTGTTGGTGATCATGTCTGTTTACAGCCTTCAGTCTCGTGTACTACCAATCTTCTTATAGTCTACGCCATGGGGTGTTGGTGATCATGTCTGTTTACAGCCTTCTGTCTCGTGTACTACCAATCTTCTTATAGTCTACGCCATGGGGTGTTGGTGATCATGTCTGTTTACAGCCTTCAGTCTCGTGTACTGCCAATCTTATTATAGTCTACGCCATGGGGTGTTGGTGATCATGTCTGTTTACAGCCTTCAGTCTCGTGTACTACCAATCTTCTTATAGTCTACGCCATGTGGTGTTGGTGATCATGTCTGTTTACAGCCTTCTGTCTCGTGTACTACCAATCTTCTTATAGTCTATGCCATGTGGTGTTGGTGATCATGTCTGTCCATAGCCTTCTGTCTCGTGTACTACCAATCTTCTTATAGTCCTACGCCATGGGGTGTTGGTGATCATGTCTGTTTACAGCCTTCTGTCTCGTGTACTACCAATCTTCTTATAGTCTACGCCATGTGGTGTTGGTGATCATGTCTGTCCACAGCCTTCTGTCTCGTGTACTACCAATCTTCTTATAGTCTACGCCATGTGGTGTTGGTGATCATGTCTGTTTACAGCCTTCTGTCTCGTGTACTACCAATCTTCTTATAGTCTACGCCATGTGGTGTTGGTAATCATGTCTGTCCACAGCCTTCAGTCTCATGTACTACCAATCTTCTTATAGTCTACGCCATGGGGTGTTGGTGATCATGTCTGTTTACAGCCTTCTGTCTCGTGTACTACCAATCTTCTTATAGTCTACGCCATGGGGTGTTGGTGATCATGTCCTGTTTTTACAGCCCTTCTGTCTCGTGTACTACCAATCTTCTTATAGTCTAAGCAGATGGGGTGTTGGTGATCCATGTCTGTTTACAGCCTTCTGTCTCGTGTACTACCAATCTTCTTATGTCTACCGCCATGGGGTGTTGGTGATCATGTCTGTTTCAGCCTTCTGTCTCGTGTACTACCATCTTCTTATAGTCTCGCCATGGGGTTTTGGTGATCATGTCTGTTTACAGCCTTCTGTCTCGTGTACTACCAAATCTTCTTATAGTCTACGCCATGTGGTGTTGGGTGATCATGTCTGTCCACAGCCTGCTGTCTCGTGTACTACCAATCTTCTTATAGTCTACGCCATGGGGTGTTGGTGATCATGTCTGTTTACAGCCTTCTGTCTCGTGTACTACCATCTTCTTATAGTCTACGCCATGGGTGTTGGTGATCATGTCTGTCCACAGCCTTCATGTCTCGTGTACTACCAATCTTCTTATAAGTCTACGCCATGGGGTGTTGGTGATCATGTCTGTGTTACAGCCTTCTGTCTCGTGTACTACCAATCTTCTTATAGTCTACGCCATGGGGTGTTGGTGATCATGTCTGTTTACAGCCTTCTGTCTCGTGTACTACCAATCTTCTTATAGTCTACGCCATGGGGTGTTGGTGATCATGTCTGTTTACAGCCTTCTGTCTCGTGTACTACCAATCTTCTTATAGTCTACGCCATGGGGTGTTGGTGATCATGTCTGTTTACAGCCTTCTGTCTCGTGTACTACCAATCTTCTTATAGTCTACGCCATGGGGTGTTGGTAATCATGTCTGTTTACAGCCTTCTGTCTCGTGTACTACCAATCTTCTTATAGTCTACGCCATGGGGTGTTGGTGATCATGTCTGTTTACAGCCTTCTGTCTCGTGTACTACCAATCTTCTTATAGTCTACGCCATGGGGTGTTGGTGATCATGTCTGTTTACAGCCTTCTGTCTCGTGTACTACCAATCTTCTTATAGTCTACGCCATGGGGTGTTGGTGATCATGTCTGTTTACAGCCTTCTGTCTCGTGTACTACCAATCTTCTTATAGTCTACGCCATGGGGTGTTGGTGATCATGTCTGTTTACAGCCTTCTGTCTCGTGTACTACCAATCTTCTTATAGTCTACGCCATGTGGTGTTGGTGATCATGTCTGTTTACAGCCTTCTGTCTCGTGTACTACCAATCTTCTTATAGTCTACGCCATGTGGTGTTGGTGATCATGTCTGTCCACAGCCTTCTGTCTCGTGTACTACCAATCTTCTTATAGTCTACGCCATGTGGTGTTGGTGATCATGTCTGTTTACAGCCTTCTGTCCTCGTGTACTACCAATCTTCTTATAGTCTACGCCATGTGGTGTTGGTGATCATGTATGTCCATAGCCTTCAGTCTCGTGTACTACCAATCTTCTTATAGTCTACGCCATGGGGTGTTGGTGATCATGTCTGTTTACAGCCTTCTGTCTCGTGTACTACCAATCTTCTTATAGTCTACGCCATGGGGTGTTGGTGATCATGTCTGTTTACAGCCTTCTGTCTCGTGTACTACCAATCTTCTTATAGTCTACGCCATGGGGTGTTGGTGATCATGTCTGTTTACAGCCTTCTGTCTCGTGTACTACCAATCTTCTTATAGTCTACGCCATGGGGTGTTGGTGATCATGTCTGTTTACAGCCTTCTGTCTCGTGTACTACCAATCTTCTTATAGTCTACGCCATGTGGTGTTGGTAATCATGTCTGTTTACAGCCTTCTGTCTCGTGTACTACCAATCTTCTTATAGTCTACGCCATGTGGTGTTGGTGATCATGTCTGTCCACAGCCTTCTGTCTCGTGTACTACCAATCTTCTTATAGTCTACGCCATGTGGTGTTGGTGATCATGTCTGTTTACAGCCTTCTGTCTCGTGTACTACCAATCTTCTTATAGTCTACGCCATGTGGTGTTGGTGATCATGTCTGTTTACAGCCTTCTGTCTCGTGTACTACCAATCTTCTTATAGTCTACGCCATGTGGTGTTGGTGATCATGTCTGTCCACAGCCTTCTGTCTCGTGTACTGCCAATCTTCTTATAGTCCATGCTGTGTGGTGATGATGGTCATGTCTGTCCACTGCATTCTGTCTCATATTCTGCAAATCATTTCTGATATTGATGTTCCTCCAAACCAAGATGTGAAAGTGTCTACTGCCTCTTCTCCCCTCCAACTCTCCCATTGCGACTACATACTCCAGATTTCCCCTTCTCATGACATGCCAAAAAACTGTGAACTTTCTGCTCCTGATGTGAGTAACCAGTTCTTTTTGTGAGGTGACTTCTCTGAATTGATACTGGAGTCCAAATACAAACATAAAATATGACCAGAAATCTTGAAAGAGGGAAACCTCACGCAGATACAGGCAAAAGTTTGACGAAAGTCTTTTTCAATGAACGAACGAACAAACGAACAAACTTTATTTTCAAAGGGCCACAAATTGAGTACCCAGGCCCGTCTTACGTTGGGCCCTTTCAACCACTCATATTTCATTCATCAGTTGTGCATGTTACATTCACATAAGGAAACAACATTGTTAAATGGATGTTGTAGACATAAACAATACATTCACATAAGGAAACAACATTGTCTAGTAGATGTTGTAGACATAAACAATACATTCACATATAGAAACAACATTGTCTAGTAGATGTTGTAGACATAAACAATGAAAAACAAGGGGGTCAGCAGGGCCAAATGGATAAGAGAGCTCATTTTTTTAACTTTTAGTATGCTGATGGCGAGGTAGCCAGTTCAATCTAAAGTCTTGACTTCTCATCCTTGACTCAGGGATGTTACGGTGCGGTGGAGCAAGACAACTGTGGAGAGTGGAGGAGCAATGGCCCGGTGGAGCAAGACAACTGAGAGTGGAGGAGCAATAGACCTGTGGGGCAGGACAGCTGTGGAGAGTGGAGAAGCAACTGACACGTCTGATGTGCCCTGAGTCAGGATAGTTAGTTATGTGCTTTACAGGACGCAGCAATCAACTCCAGCAGTTTTTGGCTGTTTGTGATTCCTGGTCAAGTTTACGTTCTGTAGTTTGCAAGTGCTTTCTGAACGATCAGCACTCATATCATTGTATGGAAACCAACGCATGGCAGTTTGTTGCCAAATCGCCAGCAGCTGTGTTTCAAATGCGGTATGCAGGATTATGAATTGCACTCCTAACCCTTTAGCCACAGAGCCGGTCTGAGATAGGTAGAGTGATTAAATGAATCTGATGATTGTGAATCTGATGACAGTGAATCTGATGCCTGTAAATCTAATGATTGTGAATCTGCAACCATGACCAGGCAGCAAGAACATCATGTAAAAAGGGGTGAGGCCAGACAGAAGCGCTATGCAGAGAGTCAACCAACACAGAACTGGTGTCATTGGCCACTACATATTGAGGGATTTACTGAGGAGGGGATCTGAGCACTTATGGACTAAATGATTCGATTTGTATTGGGGATAATCTCTCAGGTGACTGACTGACTGACTGAATGATTATTATGAGGTGATAATTTCTCTTCCTGGTTTCTTTCCCAGAATATGTCCTCAAAAATTCAGAAAAGAAAGCATGCATAATGCAGAGAAAACGGACACAAAACAGTAAAATTGTATACATAAAGGACAAAAAAAAACATGTAAAACAAGTAAAAACACAATACAAACAAATGAAATAAAAGAAACAATAAATACTCATGTGGAGGTCAACATGGCTGAATGGATAAGAACGCGTGTTCTTAAACTTCCGGTGTGCTGATGCCGAGGTAAGGGGTTCACTGTTAATAGGGAAAGCTAATCCACACACAAAATTCAGTCCAGCACTACTAGAAGTAGTGTGTATGGACTATGATTGAGTTCAAAGCGAGCAAGCGCAAAAGAAATTTTTAAAAATTTAAAAAAATAATTAAAAACTAAGCAAAAAGAAAACACACAAAACAAAGTAATAAACACAATTATTTTAAAGCAAGAAAAAGACACAAAACAAAGTAACAAAGAACCATACACACATAAAACAAATATATACGTATAAAACAAACATATACATATAAAACAAACATATACATACAAAACAAAGGAACATAAACGTACCCTCCATTTCTGGCTAGCAGATGGAATCTTGGCCTTGTTCTTCGCCAGTCGCCTGATAGCCTTAGCGACTGTCTCACCTTCCAGAAGATTCTTCAGAATTTCTTCGTAGGTTGCTATGTTATCTGCTCTTTTCTTCTCGTCACTTTCCTCATCTTCAGAATCATCACCAGACTAGTGTAGATGATATCAACAACAAAAGGTCAGCTGGACAAAATAATGATCAAACTGGCAGGCTGTTAGTGATGGAAACAAGGGAACTAAAAAGCAGGGGAAACAACAAAACATGGTAAACACTTATGTGGCATATGTAGAACAATAACAGGCAGAGGAAACACTGATGTGGCTTATGTAAAACAATAACAGGCAGAGGAAACACTTGTGTGGCATATGTAAAACAATAACAGACAGAGGAAACAAGTTAACATGATAAACACTTATGTGGCTTATGTAGAACAATAATAGGCAGAGGAAACACTTGTGTAGCTTGTGCAGAACAATAACAGGCAGAGGAAACACTTGTGTGGCATATGTAGAACAATAACGGGGGTACGGGGTGTCAGGCATTGGTAGTACCTTTGGTAAGGATGACAGTCACGCTCTTTTCAGGGCACATCCCCCACTGGTCCAAACCTGACATCCAACTCATGCCTGTGGCTCCTAGTAGCTGTCAGCATGCGACAGCGGCCACCTCCCGGGCAAAAGCTGTGACAGGCTGGCTAAACCAGGCATGGGTAGCCGATTTGGTGTCAAACCAATTGGTGAACTAGGGTATGCCTACCCAGCATGTGAAGACAGGACTCTGCAGACTGCGCGGAAGAAATCATTGTTGATTCAACGGGCAAGACAGTGTTTTCTTGCAAAGCGTTGTGGAACGTAATGAGCATGGCAAGGCACGTAGAGCGCCCTGGTCATCCACTGCACCTGTATTCATCTCCAGTCGTCTTGACTTGTCTTGTCACTGGACTCAGATGGACTCGGGTGAGAGAGTGAGATCGATGAATTGCGCAACTCTTCCTCACTTTAATCCAAGTCATTGCGCAAGTCATTCTTCATCCAACGTCATATATCACCTTCAAGCAATGTGGTGATGGGCAAGCAGTGAAGCGGCAGGCGTGGGTACGCTGGCAGCCGTAGTCACAGACCTGCACGCTGGCGGCTGATGCCATATGGTCGTCTTCTACTGAACGGGGCAGAAGTGGGATTCGGCAGCCCCTGAGCGATTGAGCAGCTCTCTATAGGAAAGCACTGCTCACCTCCATAGCATGAGGAAGGGGTTAGAAAAGGTGCCCTAACCATTGTCTGCTCCATCATTACCTAACTAGCTAGCCGCCGTTGGTGGGTTCCGTATACTGCGGTCGACACACAAACAAAGCATAATCAGGTAAAGCTATAAAAGCAAACCATATTCCCATGACAATCAGAACCTGGAATGTACGCACCCTACTTGATAGAGATGTGCGTCGGGCCCAGAGAGACGAACAGCACTGATTGGGAGAGAGCTGGGCAGGTACAACATCAACATTGCAGCTTTGAGCGAGACACGACTTGCAGAAGAAGGCCACATCTGTGAAATAGGTGCTGGCTACACATTCTTCTGGAGTGGAAGGAAAAGCGAGGAAAGATGCCAATATAGTGTGTGATTTGCCATTAAGTTGTCCCTGGTTGGCAAACTAGCTGAATTTCCGAAAGCTATAAATGACAGGCTTATGACCATTAAGTTACCCCTGCAGAAAGGAAAGAAGCATGCAATCATCGTGAGGGTCTATGCACCAAGCATGACCAATGAAGATGACGTCAAATACAAGTTCTATGAGGACCTGCACAACGTATTAACATTTGTTTGTTCTCAAAGGAGACAAACGTATACTCCTTGGGGACTTCAATGCCAGAGTAGGCAAGGTTACCACCTCTTGGAGTGGCATCATTGGAAATGGTAACAGCAATGGACTCCTCCTTCAGACCTGTGATGAACACGATCGCCTGATCACAAACACAATTTTCCATCTTCCCAAGAGAAATAGGACATCATGGATGCACCCTCACACTGGCATCTCACTGACTATGTCATCGTCAGGAGGAGTGACAGACAAGACGTTCGAGTGACAAAATCCATGTATGGTGCCGAATGTTGGACAAACCATCGTCTCATTATCTCGAAAATAAACAAACACATCAAACCACCACGGCATCATCAAGGGGTAAAATGCAAAAACAAAAACTAAATGCCACCCGCCTATACAGCAAAAAAATGCAGCTGTCGTTTGAAAATATGCTGGAAGACCGCATCAAGCCCAATGCTGCAGCTAAACAGGATACAGAAACAGAGTGGAGAGCCCTAAAGGACATAATTTACTATACTGCTGTGGAAATCGTGGGTCCAGCCCCCCGAAAGCAAAAAGACTGGTTTGATGAAAATTCCGAAGACATCAACCAATTGCTGGCTTTCTCCTCAAGACATATTTAAATGACCTGAAGTCAACATCAAAAAAAGATGCCTTCAATAACATTCAGAGAGTAGTGAAGCAGAAACTTCGGCACATGCGGGACTCCTGGCTGAGCAACAAAGCTGATGAAATTCAAGGCTTTGCTGACAGACATGATATGAAAAACTTCTACGACTCACTGAAAGCGGTCTATGGTCCTACATCACCAGGCATAGTTCCCCTCCTCAGTGCAGATGGGGGAACATTGGTCACCTGACGTAAGAAAGAAATCCTTCAACGCTGGGCAGAGCATTTCAGCAACATCTTAAATGCAACTTCCTTCTTCGATGATGAAACCATCAACTGCCTTCCTCAAGTTCCCACTAATGATACACTTGATGACCTGCCAACCATAGTGGAAATAAACAAAGCCATCCAGCAACTTTCCAGCGGTAAGGCGCCTGGTCCTGACTCCATCCCAGCAGAGATATACAAGGCAGGTGGGCCGGTCCTAATAGAGCAGCTTCACCAAGTCTTTACAAACATATGGGTGAACGAGACCATGCCACAAGATTTCAAGGATGCGTCAATAGTCCACCTTTACAAACGTAAAGGAAACCGCCAATCCTGTGACAACCACCGAGGCATCTCCTTGCTCTCAATTGCAGGGAAGATACTCGCCAGAATTCTTCTCAATCGCCTCACGGCCCATCTCGATCAAGGTCTTCTTCCTGAGAGTCAATGTGGCTTCAGAAAAGAACGAGGAACTGTTGACATGATTTTCGCTGCAAGGCAGCTGCAAGAGAAATGTCAGGAACAGAACTCTGAAATGTTCTCCACTTTCATTGACCTTACCAAGGCTTTTGATACAGTCAGCAGAGAAGGACTGTGGAAGATTATGGCAAAATATGGCTGTCCACAAAAGTTTGTCCAAATAGTGCGGCTATTTCATGATGGTATGCAGGCAAGAGTACAGGAAAATGGTGAACTGTCTGAGCCCTTTCCTGTCACCAATGGAGTGAAGCAAGGATGTGTCCTGGCACCAACACTGTTCAGCCTCATGTTTTCAGCTATGCTGACTGAATGCCTTCGAGAACAACGACATTGGAATAGACATCAACTACCGCATGGATGGAAAGTTAGTTCAATCTCAGAAGGCTGAAAGCTAAAACCAAAACTAGCGACACCGTCAGAGAGCTGCTGTTTGCTGATGATTGCGCTCTATATGCCAACTCAGAGGCAGACATGCAACATAATGTTTCAGCTTTCTCATATGCCTGTGCCAACTTTGGGCTCAATATCAACTTGGAGAAGACTGTAGTTATGTACCAGCCAGCTCCAGGGAATAATCACACTGTGCTGAATATCAAAGTGAATGATCATAGACTAAGTTTGTGGACAAATTCATCTATCTTGGCAGCACTGTGTCACACACTGCCACAATTGATGACGAAGTGAATGCAAGAATCTCCAAGGCCAGTGCGGTCTTTGGCAGACTGTACAAGAATGTATGGGACAGAAATGGAATAAGCCTGCAATCAAAGCTGAAAGTCTATAAAGCAATTGTATTATCCACACTGCTATATGCTTGTGAAACCTGGACTGTTTATCAGCGACACGCTAGGAAATTAAACCACTTCCACACAGTCTGCCTTAGGAAGCTATTGAAGATTAAATGGCAAGACAAGATCCCAGACACTGAAGTTCTAGAAAGAGCGCCCATGCCCAGTGTCCACACTCTACTAATGAAGAATCAGATTCGCTGGGCTGGTCACTTAACTTGCATGCCAGATTACAGGCTCCCTTAACAAATTTTTTATGGCGAGCTGCGTTGTGGTAAATGCTCCCAAGGCGGCCAGAGGAAACGCTTTAAAGACACTCTGAAAATCTCACTGAAAGCTTTTGGAATTCATCTTGACACCTGGGAGACTGCTGCCAAAGACTGAAATATGTGGTGTGCATCATTACGCAAGGGTGCAGTCACTTGTGAAGCAACCAGGACTGCAAGAGCTGTGAAGAAGAGGCTGGACAGAAAAACCACTGCAGGAGATCCTCCTCCTGGAACGTCAAGCATTCTTTGCCCACATTGTCAAAGAACATTTCGAGCCAAAATAGGCCTTATCAGCCATCTTAGAACTCACGGCTCCATACTTTCAACCCCACTGGATGAAATAAATGGTCGTCATCATTCTTGATGGACAAACAACAGAACACTAACAGGCAGAGGAAACACTTATGTGGCATATTTAGAACAATAACAGGCGGAGGAAAATAAACAGAATAAACAACTTATGTTTCTTATGAAGATCAAGAAACCACATCGCTGTTGCTTCAAAGCTCTTCCATGTTTGTTCACGTTCCATGATTCATTGCCATACAGCAGAACAGGACTGATACAACTCTCACCGATTACACATTTTGCTTCCAGAAAATTAAAACAGCATTAAAAATACTTGGCAACTCACCTCATATGATCGTTTTTTGCTAGCCTCCTCCGGGTTCAAGTGTTTAACCTTCACCCAGTCAATGTTATCGATCCAATTGTCCTTAATTTCCTGTGGATAAATCCAGAATGGGTTCACATTGTATCCATCTGAAGTTTCTGTAATTACCGGATATGATAACATCACCAGAAATGAAGACAGAGAAGTTTAGACAAAAGACAACATTGCAGGTATAGACAATAAATTTCAAGAGAATGAAAGAAGAAGAAGAAGAAAAGGATGAGGAGAATGATAAATGAAAGAAAAATAAAAGATAAGAAGAGGAGGGAGAGAAGGAGAAGAAGTAGTTCAGACTTGTTACTCCCTTAATATTTGTGTACTCATAAACACATCTTGAGAGAAAATGTTACACCCTGTGGTGTACTGAGATGAGTCATCCCAAACTCTGTGACTTCAGATCAGAGATAGAAAGATAGAAAACTGTAGCAGAAATGTGTTCACATGGAAAAAAAGATAAATAGATTGCTCTCATCATTGTTAGTCGTTAGTCACGGTCCCAACTTCACAACAAAAGGTCACCCCATAATGCTCCGTATCTGTGCCAGTGAATATCACAAAATGCTTCTAACTGTCCTATGTGAAAAGTAGAACAGACAGCAGTCCTGATAAACCAACAGCACATATAAGCATACATGCAAAAGGCCACTGCCAGAATGCTAATACAACAATCCACCACGAAAATTACAGTTCATCATCAATGAAAGCAGCTGACACTTGAAAAGCAGCAGTTGCACATACATTAATGCATACGGAAAACCACCTAATTCAGCAATCGAAGTCCGCCATTTTTCTGAACTTGCAGTTTACAATACAAACAACCATGGACAGAAGTAAAGCATTCCACAAATCCACAGCTCATAGTGTCGCTCCAAGCACTTAAGTCTTCACTGATGTGATGACAGTTGCTTAAATACTCTTCTAAAATAAAAACAGTCCAGAACTAGCAGACCTAAGAGCAGCACTTTGTGGGCTATGTCAAAAATCCGAAACGGTTGAATTACAATGGTACACGTCAGATTGCAACTTGCTAGGAAATTAAGAGGCTGAAAAAGTGTTGAAAAAAACTGAGCATAATTCAGGAGCCAGCCACCTTATCCTCAGGAGCCAGCATATTAATCTTGCAAATACAGGCTAAGAAAATGATTGACAATTTAGGCACCACGTGGACATTTTCAGGAACAATGGCGACCGAGCACCTGGATTTTTCTACCCCTGGCTGCAAGAGTGTCCGACAAACACAGAACAGAGAGGAGGAAGAGTACAATAACACAGATTCAGCAGAGATGGTGTGTCAGTGCCAGTTTGGGAAGAAAGTCTCTTGATTGACCTCACCCTGATAGATGCAAGCCCTGTTTAAAGCCCAGGAGACCTGAATGACATGACTCAAAGAATTCAGTCTTCTAGAAGTTGTACAACCAACATCAGAAATATCTTGTTAGAACATCACATACAACACCGTGAGGATTAAGTCACTGCGGAGGTCTGCTGTTTGTACAGTCACCTTCATCTTCATTCTGAAACATGCGGGAGTTAAGGGAAATAAACAAACTGATAAAATTGCTGGCTCTACATCCCCTGAATGTCCGGTACATGGATCGCGCCGATATAATTTTAATGCACTTAGAGAGATGTCGAAAGCCAGGGAACCCACATCGTTGTCTAGAATGAGACTTGGCAGTAAGAATTGGCATGGCCAGACATGCGAGGCACATCAGGAAAATGAGGGGGTCTTGTCAACCAATACAGTACTGGCACTATTAGATGCTGGACACTGATGCATATAATGATGCATAAGGATGATACCCCAACAGATAACTCATCATGTGCCATGCCCAAGAGTGGGCGGTCATGTTTCGCCATCTCACAAAATCACCAGAGTCATGGATCAGCTCTGTGTTCTTGCCTCGACCATACCACGAGGATAACTAACTAACTAAACAAACTAACCAACTAACTAACCAACTAAACAACTAAGCTAAACAACTAAGCTAACTAACTAAGCTAACTAACTAACTAAAAAACTAACTAACTAATAAGCTAACTAAACAACTAACTAACTATACAACACCCTTCACCAACATCACGTAGACAACACACATGTAACATCCTACCTTTGATTTATCAAAGATGTACGTTCCGTCAGAGTCAAAGTGCCCTTCCTCCAACTCCTCCCGCATGTTGAAAGGAGTAATCTGGATGTTCTCATCAAACTCTATCGTGGCTTCCTCCTGGCCTACGAACACAGGCAAAGTAAATAAAACGTTAGTTGTATATCCTTTACAGGACATCGCAGTCAACCCCACCATTTTGGCAGTTTATGATTTCTTGGCAAGTTTACATTCTGTAGTTTGCCACTGGTTTATGAAAAACTGGTATTCATTGAATTTAAACCAGTGCAGGGTGGTCTGCTTCCAAATCGCCCGCAGCTGTATTTCAAACATGGTATTTTGGAAGAGACTGGTCTCCGAGCCAAAGGAGTTACGGATGCGATTCATAATCCTGTATACCTGGGTTCAAAACACAGCGGTGCTGGTTTTTTCGAAAAAGGTATAAGAGCCAGTCATTCAGAAAGCAATGGCAAACTACTGAATGTAAAACTTGCCCAGGAATTACAAACAGCCAAAATGCTGGGGTTGACTCCAACGTCCTGTGAAGGACATGCAACTAAATTTTTTTTTAATGTGGGAAGAGAGGGAGAGGCAGACCTAGATAAATGATGCTGGATGGATTGAGACGGTGGCCTAGAGGAATAACATCAGCAGAGTTGATCCAGAAAACCAAAGACCAAGATCTGTGGAAAGTCATGAACATCTATGCCAGCCGGCATGGCACTTGATGATCATGATGATTGAGATTACAAATTGCGTTCATAATCCCTCTGCCAGTGCTGGCTATACAGTTAATTCTATCAATTTTACATTTTCAGATGTTAAACATTGTACTAATACCACAACTTCCATATGTGTTACCAGGGTTCATAAAGAAAGCAAACAACAGTAACACTGTAACTATCATTCATGTCATAAGGGGCAACTAAGGAAGATTGGCATGGAACTGGCTACTCAATCCTGTAGAAAACAGATTCAGAATCCAACCAACCATGCACAAGTCTAAAGTCAAAAAAAGAAAAATAAATGAGCCAAACAAGATTAAAGGAGGCTCTTCTCCTAAAACAGAGTATGAGGCATTGCGGTAAAAGCCATAAGGGATCTCACAGCCAACTCCCCTCCATTTACCTATGAAAATGTCCACAATCAATCAATCATGTACCATGCCAGAAAGCGTGGGCGGTCATGACTCGCCATTTCACTCAATCACCAGAGTCGTGGATCAGCTCAGTGTTTCTGTCTCAATGCCATGTGGCCAAGCCACCCAGGTATTTACTTTTCGGTCTTCCCCTTGGTCTGTTCCCTTCGATGTTCTCCAATCCATTTCTTCTCATAACATGCCCAAAAAATTTTGACTGTCTACGTCTAATTTCTCTAATCAATTTACGATTTTCATTTGTCTCCTGTAGTACTTGGTCATTGGTTTTTCTATCTGTCCATAGTATTCCTTGCATTTTTCTCAGAAACCACATTTCTGCAGCCATCAGATATTTTTCAGCTTGACTGCTCATTGTCCAAGTTTCACATCCATACAAAAGAACAGGCTCTATGTAGCACCTCAACACTCTTTTTCTTGTTTCAATTGACATCTTTTTATTGGTCAGTATGTTTTTCATCTTGCTAAAGGCTACTTTTGCCATGGCGATTCTTGTTCTAATCTCTTAAAGGTTTCTTCCATCAGATGTTATGACTGTTCTGAGATAATTGTACCGATTCACTTGTTGAAGAATATTCCCATTTGCTTGTATATTACATTGTGGTATTTCATTCTTCCTAGTGACAACCATAATCTGTGTCTTTTTACAATTTAATTCTAACCCAGTTGTTCACCGTACGCAACAATCGCATCTACTAATTGTTCCACAATGGGCACCTCAAATAAAACAAAAATAGAGGGTGACCTAGTCACACATGGAGAAGAGAGTTAGAGACAGAGATGAATTATTTGGGGAGGACACAGAGAGGCTGCTGAAACTGGCGAAAGGTACAAAGGCTTGGCATGGAGGTTATGTATTGTGTATTTCAGCTACACAGATTCATAAGTTGCTTAATTCTATGTTGATCTTTTTCTGCAGAATGCACCTAACAACATACAGCAAAACATTCCAGGCAAATAAATCATTAAACCTATGGTTTTATAGAAGAATGCTGAAAATTAATTGGACAGCCAAAATGAGCAATCTGGACGTTTTAAGGGAAGCTAAGTTGCAAAGACAACTTATCACAAATATCAGAAAGGGGTAGTCATCGTTTGTGGCCGCGTTATAAGAAGACAAAAACTGGAACATATCGTGACAACAGGAAAGATTTGCAGAAAGAGAGATAGAGGAAGACAGCGTGAGAAGATTCTTGACAATCTTGTGTCATGGCACAGAAATAAGTCAACACACAAATTGATTCATGGTGTCGGAGATCGTAATTTGTGGAGAGGCATCATCGCCCACGCCAGCCAGCAAGGCACTGGAGGATGATGATGATTGTCAATAGAACTGGTGTGCATTTATGAAGAGCTAAAACCATCACACTTTTAGGCTTGAGTGCATGGAGGAATAGATGTGGGTTTATGAACAGCTAAGACCATCACACTTTTAGGCCTGAGTGCATGGAGGAATAGATGTGGGTTTATGAACAGCTAAGACAAATCCCACTTTTAGAACTGAGTGCATGGAGGAATAGGTGTGGATTTATGAAAAGCTAAGACAAATCACACTTTTAGGTCTGAGTGCATGGAGGAATAGGTGGTTAGTTTTTACCTAAAGAAGTTTGAAAAGGGTTTTTTTTTTGCGCTTGCTTTGAACTCAAGCGTAGTCCATACACACTATTTATAGTAGTGATGGACTGAATTTTGCGTGTGGATTAACTTTCCCTATTAACAGTGTCCCTCACCATCAAGGCAAACCCACTCCGACTTCAGAGGTACTTGTAATTTACATCCCTAAGCCAAGGACTACAGGTCAACATTTTAGTCCAGCTGTCTGGTATAGGGGTTGAACAGCTTTGCGTCAGCACAACGGATGTTTAAGAACACGCGTTCTTACCCAATCGGCCATGCTGACCTGCCAAAGAGGTTTAAAACGCAAGGTGAACGACTTCCATGTGAACGGTGGAAGAAAAGTCAACTTTGTGCAAACAAAAAGGCAAATTTGATAAGTCAGTTTACATTTATTACCATGGTTTTTTGTTTTTTTTTGGCATATCCTTTACAGGACATAGCTGTCAACACCAGCATCTTTCAGCTGTATGTTGATCTCTTGGCAAGATTACACTCAGTAGTTTGTCATTGCTTTCTGAAGTTTCTGAGCGGCCGGCTCACATACCCAGTAAGTTATCGATGCGATTCGAACCACCGCTGATTCTTACCGTCATCACGTTAACCCACGAGAGTATGCGAGATTACGGAGAAAAGCCATAACCTCTAAGCCACGAAGCCGGCTATTACCATGGTAGACAATTCAAATTACTGTGAGAATCTGAGAATGTGTGTGTGTTGCATATTTCAGTTTTAATTAATTATTTGAAATATTTGTCTCATTGCTTTATTAGCTTATGTTGTATGATTATGTGGTATGCATCTGACGAAATACAGCGAAATATACCTGGAAATAAATCGTGCAATCATCTATTCTAATGCTATAATGTGTTTGTTTTCATTATTCAAAATTCACCACAGGAAAAAAAAAATTTTAATGTATGATGCAGCACCTTCAATATCATCCTCCGCTAACACATCATATTTAACATCGTCATCTTCTTCATCACTGTCCAAGGAATGTTTTTCCTTGAATCGAGTTGCCTTCTCGACGCTTTCCTCGAAATTATCAGCCATCTATCGTCGACTATCAACAGTCTTCTCTCTCAAGACTCAAGACCTCTCTTCTCCAGGTCTGCTTCAACGCCTTCAGAGTTATCACCCGTGATTCAAATTGCAGAATGCGAAAATACTGGTTCAATTGTATTAATCAAATAATCATTAAATTAGTGCCGTCTCCACAATTAAGGTTAGCAGTAATGGGCCTGAAACATTGTTTGTCTCCCGCTTTGATTGTACATTCTGTCAGACTGCTGTTCGCCCTTCTCTCAATGATCTCTTCACACTTGTATCATTGTCTACCTCTAACATTTTATAAAGTAACGGAATAATCATTATTATTATTATTTATAATATTATGCATCCGATTGACCCCAATAGACTCTATAGACCAGTGTTTCCCAACGTGGAGCCTACGCCCCACAGGGGGCAATTCGATTGTTGAGGGGGGCAATTCGAAAATGGAAGACATCGGCTGGATATAACAAAACGGGGAGCTTGAGACTGAAGTTAACTAAATTGAAATCTGACATAAGTTCTCTTTGCAGCAAGCATCAAGCGCAAGGATCTCACTAAATTTAAATAATAACTAATTACTAATAATTAAAATAATGTAGAAAAATCATTCATTAACATTATTCTGTATTTGAATTTCAGTTCTCCATTATATGTTTTGAAAATTTACTTACTGTGTTTGCTCAAAAATTTCCTAGTGATTTCTTCCTAAAACCTACCATTCAAGTTTCTTTAGTGAACATTTCAATTTTTAAATATTAAAAATAATGTATATGTTGGGAGGTTGAGGGGGGGGGGCATAGGAATTTTAGAAAGGCTTAGGTGGGGCATAGCACAAAAAAAGGTTGGGAAACACTGCTATAGACGCTTAAAGTCGCTTAAAAGTCGAGATGATCGACTTCATTGCACCGGGTTTTATCCCATATATCCTGCCGAAAGTGTCGCACAAAGCAATAACTATGTAGCTCCAGCGACGACCCCCAGGAGTCTCCGAAAAATGCACTCGTGACCCGAAAGACGTAGTCCGGAATCAACCCCACAACCTTCGGAGTGCGAGACAGACGGCTTGACCACTTCGCCACGGAGATTCATTAACCCTTTGACCTTTGCAATAACCTGAAAACTTGAAAACATCTATTATTTGTTAAACAGTTAATCAGTTTTGACTATTGAAAAACGTAATCAAGATGCTTCAGCGACTTACTTTCAGATGTTCTCTTTTATAACACAAACTAGCTGACCCGGCCCGGCTTCGCCCAGGCCCTGGCGGTGATCTATCTGTCTGTCTGTCTGTCTGTCTGTCTGTCTGTCTGTCTGTCTGTCTGTCTGTCTGTCTGTCTGTCTGCCTGCCTGCCCGTCCGTCCATCCGTCTCTCCCACCCTCTCTATCTATCGGGTCAGATCTATCTATCTATCTATCTATCTATCTATCTATCTATCTATCTATCTATCTATCTATAGCCAGGGGACTTAACCTAAGATATAGCAATGCTACTAAAAGTTATGTCCCTTTATATAAATTTTCTTATGTTAAGTCAGGTAATTACAAAATTAAATTTTAGTAAGTAAATAGCTGATTGTACAGTACCAAACTATGACAGTTGGCTGCACGGGAATGAAAAGAAAACATGTAGAAAATTTCATCTCAATCGGATGGACCGTTATCGAACGCATCAAATACATCCCCACCCACCCACCTACATACATACATTCTGTTTTATATATATAGATTCCAACCGCCGAAAAGTCTCCAAGACTCCCAGTGGACAGCTAGTATACTTGTACCCGATAACATAAAGTAATGCAGTTTTACAGAACACAATAACGGAAAACACGGGATGTTGCGGCAACAAACCTTCATCAGCAACCAAACACATACACAAAACACAACATATAGTCACGGGGAAGACGCTACATTGAGGCACAAGAACGGGGTAAGAATAAATGAAAAGATTTTAAAAATTAGAACAATGAAGAGAAAATGATAAAAAAATGTGAGGAAAATGTGCTACATATCTCAGAATCCCATGCTGGGATACTAACATGAATCTACACATTGATATTCTAATATAGTCAGGCGTGGCAGTATGTGGTATCGTGGGGGCCGGGGTAGAGATTGCTAACGGTTCAGTGAGGATCCCAAGTAAATTAGTGGAAGTGGTAGATGAAAAAGAGGAGGAAGGTCACGTTCACATTTTTTGTTTTCATCTTTTCACCCTTGTCACTCTGTATGGTCACTATAGTGTCTTCTCCGTGATTATAGGTTGTGTTTTGTATGTTGTGTTTTGTGTATGTATTTGTTTGCTGATGAAAGCTAGTGTTTTCAGTAATTGTGTTCTGTAAAGCTGCATTACTTTGTGTGGGATTTTTTTATTTTTATTTTTTACATCTCCACAGCTTTACCGCAACTCCACTATTTGTATGTGTATCAGATAAAGCTTGCAGACACAAATATGTGGTGACTACAAGACAAGCTCAGAGGGGTGAGAACTGTGTGCCCTCACAAGCTTATTGCTTTGAGCAAGCGACAGAAAACAGTTTATTCGTACTTATGAAATGTAGGATCTTTATGCCACAAGGTTCTCAGAGAAAGAATCATTCGTGCTTTTCCCATTGAGGAGCAGAAGATTGTAAGCAATAGTTCTCAAGGCACATACGGCTAACAAGAAACACTTCGGTCACAGGATTATTAATCTGAGGCTGAGATGGACCCTAATTATAACTTTTCTTTTGAGTTTGACGGGTTAGGAGTAATGGAGAACAGATACATTATTTATCTACCTCCTCCTCTTTTACCTCGTCCACATTGAGACCTCCAAGTTAATTACTCCATTAAAAACAGTAAGTTTTAAATTTAGAACAACGTATTCCCTTGGTGTCAAACAATATGTTGCATGATTTATTGCTGTGGCATATTTCATATATCGCTGCATCTCGTCAAGTGCATATTGTAGAGTTATATATCATGGGTATAACACATGCTCCACATTCTAACAATGCCTGTGACTATGTATTATTCATTCATTCACTTCATGTAATATATAACTCTGCAGTGTGCACCGCATGATATGTAGCGAAATATGCCAGGCACTGAATCGCGCAACATGTTGTTTGTGGCTTCTGTATTAAAATTTTAAATACAACATATTCTCGTATAGTTGCTAGGAAACTGGTTGATGTCATATTTGTTTACGTTCATTATTGAAAGCTGGACATGACTGTAGTAGATGACTGAACCCTGTAATTGCCGCACACACAATGAGAGAGGAGAGAGAGAGAGAGAGAGAGAGAGAGAGAGAGAGAGAGAGAGAGAGAGAGAGAGAGAGAGAGAGAGAGAGAGAGAGAGAGAGAACTTTATTTTCAAAGGGTTAACAATTAGGCACGTAGGCCCGTCTGACATTCTGCCCTTCTTACTTCTTGTCTCTCTCTCTTAGCAGTCAGCGTAAGGTCACCATACAATGGATACCATCCCACTGTGGAGTCCCCGGAAACGACAGAGCTGATCGATTGGCTAAGGAAGGAGCAAAATAAGAACAATCTGATGTGCCCATTACATACCACAAAAAGAAAAGAATGATCAAATCAGTCAGAAGGCCACCAAACCTTACTCAAGACGACTACCACGTTATGGAGAGACCAGAACAGGTCATTCTTCTGCGCCTCAGAACAGGACACAATAGATTACGCTACCACATGTATACAAAATTCAATATTGGTGGCTCAGCCATGTGCACATGTCGTTTGGCGTCGCAGACAGCAGAGCACATACTCCAGGATTGCCCAAACTACAACATGTCCAGGCGAACCTTCTGGCCTAGAGAGACAACAGTGGAAGATAAACTCTATGGACCGCTGAGTGAACTAAAAAGACTGTTAGTGTTAGATTCATACAAGACACAACATTGCAGTTATAAACATATTTCAGGCTAACGAAAGAAGAAGAAGATCTCTCTCTGTTCTCATACATTATTTCATTCATACATCACATATCTATCTTCGACAACAATGACAACAACAGAAATAATTTGCATTATAAACGCATGGAAAAGTGTGCAATATTCAATAAAACACGACTCAATAAAACTAAATTTTAACATGGCAGCTGTAATTAGCTATGGTAGATGATCGTACAACAGTTAAGAGAATTATTATTTTTATTTAAACACTAGATGTCCTTTGAAATTATTATATTATTCAAAAGGGGCATATAGTCTGTACTGAGATTGTGTTCAAACAGGTTGCAGATTTTTGTATGTGTAGACACTGGTGATGTCTTTGATTTCTTCTTATTCGTTCGCCCGGAATATTGTTTTGTACTTAATTACGTTGTGCCTGTTTACAGCAGAGCTGCGATATTTGCACCCTTCGGCCGACACATTCGACTTCTTGGGTATTTGTTGACCGGATTAACCATACCGGGAATATCCAATTAGCAATCTGAACACTATGACTCTGTCTTGCCCTGAAAGTCGTTGACAAAAAAAAAAAAAACACCATCTTCGTGTGTTCAGGGTGATGTTTTGTTAGTCGTAGCAAGCACGCCAGGGGATTATGATCATCATTATTCTGCGCCTCAGATCAGGGCACAATAGATTACGCAACCATATGTATACACAATTCAAGATTGGTGAATCAGCCATGTGCACATGTGGTTTGGCGTCGCAGACAGCAGAGCACATACTCCAAGACTGCCCAAAATACAACATATCTAGGCAAATCTTCTAGCCTAGAGAGACAACAGTGGAAGATACTCTATGGACCGTTGAGTGAACTAAAAAAGACAGTTAGATTCATACAAGAGACAACATTGCAGTTATAGACATATTTAAAGCGAACGAAATAAGAAGAATGTGTTGGCTCCCTTCCATGCCACGACACAAGACTGTCAAGAATCTTCTCACGCTGTCTTCCTCTATATCTCTTTCTGCAAATCTTTCCCGTTGTCACAACATGTTCCAGTTTTTGTCGTGGCCAAAAAACTACGACTGCCTTTTTCTGATGTTTGTGATAAGTTGTCTTTGCGACGCACCTTCCCTTAAAACGATTGGTCATTTTGGCTGTCAAATTAATTTTCATCATTCTTCTATAAAACCACATCTCCAAGGCTTCCAGAAAATTTTTCACATGTTTACTAAATTTCCATTATTCGCAGCCAATATAAAATGACACAAAGTAGTGCAGCTTTACATAACAGAATTACGACACATACAGGACGTTGCGGCGACTAGCCTTCATCAGCAAACAAATACACACACAAAACACAACACATAGCCACGGAGAAGACCCCCCGGTAACTACATTGAGGCGTGACGACGGGATGAGAAGAACAAAAAGATTAAAAAATGAAAGCAATGAAGAGAAAATAAAAATTCCAAAAAATGTTCCTACTTACTTGGGAATCCGACACTGAGAATGTCGCCGTTATTGCCTTATATACACCGCCGATGGAGAGGGGTGATGTATGGGTGGTGGGTGTAACAGCCCAGTGAGCATCCCAGGTACTTTATTTTCAAAGGGTTAAGAATTGGGCACGCAGTACATGAGTGAAAGTGGCACATGAACAGAAAAGGCGGGGGGGGGGGGGGGCGGAGGCAGGAAGGTAATAGGAAACTAGTAGCAATAGAGATGCGATGGTAACCGAGGAGTCCCAGTGGATATACTCCCGAAGCATGAGTGGGTGCCCGTGAATGGGTTGGCCCTAGTGGACGGATATTATAGAGCAATGAAGGGTGCACCAAAGTATGATGGTGCTACTAACAAAACTCAAATTATGGGCGTCTATGTGTTGTTATGAGGCGAGTCCTACAATCTTGGTGAACTGATATGTGTGTGCGCACATACATACATCTACACCGATCAACAAACATTCATACAGTAGTATACATACACATGTGCACGGTATATATGAGAAATGAGAGAGAGAGAGAGAGAGAGAGAGAGAGAGAGAGAGAGAGAGAGAGAGAGAGAGAGAGAGAGAGAGAGAGAGAGATTAGTATAGTTCCTGTGATATGCCATATGGGATATGCGGGGTAGGCCGGTCTACAAATACGAGGCTTCACTCATACTGTTCCCTTTGAAATACGGTCAGTAAGGTTGATTGTTATACCACGTATTATGCGGAGTAGAACGGTTTATAAATACGGGGCCAATAACCGTTCTACTCCGCATAATACGTGGTATAACAATCAACCTTACTGACCCTATTTGATTTCATAGGGAACAGTATGAGTGAAGTCTCGTATTTGTAGACCCTCCTACTCCACATATCCCATGTAGCATATCACAGGAACGACACTAACCTCTCTCTTTCCCTCTCCCTCTCCTCTCTCTCTCTCTCTCTCTCTCTCTCTCTCTCTCTCTCTCTCTCTCTCTCTCTCTCCTTTCTCATATATACCGTGCACATGTGTATGTATACTACTGTATGAATGTTTGTTGATCGGTGTAGATGTATGTATGTGCGCACACACATATCAGTTCGCCCAGACTTTAGGACTCGCCTCATAACAACACATAGACGCCCATAATCTGAGTTTTGTTAGTAGCACCATCATACTTGGGTGCACCCTACATTGCTCTATAATATCCGTCCACTAGGGCCAACCCATTCACGGGCACCCACTCATGCTTCGGGAGTATATCCACTGGGACTCCTCGGTTACCATCACATCTCTATTGCTACTAGTTTCCTATTACCTTCCTGCCTCCGCCCCCTCCCCCCCCCCCCCGCCTTTTCTGTTCATGTGCCACTTTCACTCATGTACCTGGGATGCTCACTGGGCCGTTACACCCACCACCCATACATCACCCCTCTCCCTCGGCGGTGTATATAAGGCGATAACGGTGACATTCTCAGTGATACACGTTCGGATTCCCAGGTAAGTAGGAACATTTTTTGGAATTTTTATTTTCTCTTCATTGCTTTCATTTTTTCATCTTTTTGTTCTTCTCATCCCGTCGTCACGCCTCAATGTAGTTACCGGAGGGTCTTCTCCGTGGCTATGTGTTGTGTTTTGTGTGTGTATTTGTTTGCTGATGAAGGCTAGTCGCCGCAACGTCCTGTATGTGTCGTAATTCTGTTATGTAAAGCTGCACTACTTTGTGTCATTTTATATTGTTTACACTTTCACAGCTTTACCGCAGTTCCACCAAATTTTATTCAGGATTCGCAGCTGTATAACTGGTTCTAAGTAACATGCAAGAACTCTTTTCATTACTTTCAAGAACAGTGACTTATTATCATTCGGCTCACGAGTGCAATTTTCTCGGTTGTCGTCGCTGGAGCTACGCAGTTCGTGCTTTGTCTGACACTGTCAGCAGGCCTACCTGCAGAAAGAGATCGAGCCATATGGGTTAAGACTCGGTGCAATGAAATCGATCACTTGCCTTTTAATCTCTTTTTATGGAAGAACAACCGGAAGTTGATCCTGTCGGCGCAGACGATCAGACTTCCGCAGCGGGCACCGAGTGAATCATCTTGTCTGGATACCTCCAGCATCCTCTTCTTCTCGCCCGCTGGACTTTCTGGGAGATTTTCCTTCCCTCTTGTGCAGCAGGATTGTATTTTATATATTTCATTGCTTCTACATTAAAAGGCAGCAGGTATCATGACGGATGCGAGACAGGTAAGTTTAGTTGTGTTGTGTAAATAGTGAGAGTGAGTGAGTACTCAACTCGGTGGAATTTCAATTATTGTGTCATTGTTTGTTGTAGTTGACTCGCAGAGATTCCCAGGATTTTAACGAACTCACTCCGTGAGACTCTTTGAGATTCCCAGGATCTTAACAGCTCATCAGCACCAAGTGCCATTCAGCTGTCGTAGGCGTTCATATCTCTCCACATATCTCGTTCTTTGGTGTTCTGCATCAACTGTGCTGATGATATTTTTATTATTATTATGGGAGGCGTTATTCGTAGCGCGCTGGAAATAATACTGAGCGTTATTCGCAGTCACGGCTGGTCACGTGACCTTTACTTTCGTGCTCTTGAGTCCACCTATCTGTACTCGTGCTCTTCTGTTGTGCAAGTATATTGACTTTACAGTTTCTCCGTTTCTTCATCAGACCTTCTTTCCAGACTTTGTCAGAGGCTTTCTTCAGATATATCCATGCTGCAAGCACCAGCTTCTTCTCTTCCAGGAATGCATCCTCAATTTCTTGAGAGAGGTAGGTTGTCGGATCTTCCATAGAGTAGAGGCTTGCTGTGGCACAAGGATGTTTTCACTTTCAATGTACCACTGCAGTCTGTGATTGATGATGGCTCCATTGTTTTGCAGAGACAGCTGGTGAGGCTAATTGATCTGTAGCTGGAGGCACTGGAACTATCTTTGCCTGATTTTAGGAGGGGTATCATGATTGCTTCTCTCCAGGCTTGTGGAACACTGCTTTAGGTCCAGCAATTATTTTATTGAAGATCTGCTACAGCTTTGCTTTGGCCTCTGTTCCTAGGTTCCTGATCATTTCATTGGCAATACCATCAGCTCCTGGTGACTTTCTCATTTTCAGTTTTGATTTGATTAGCTCCAGTTCCAGTGTGATAGGTGCCTCCAGAACCTCATGAACTGTTTCATTCTGTCCTGTATGTTGCCATTTATCTTGAATCTCTTGTTGTTTCTCTGGACTAATTTTGATATTGTTATCTTGTGCGAATGAGTCCACAAAATGGTCAGCTACTTGCTTTCCTGTTAAGATGTTTCCGTTTTTATGCAGTGCAATTTTTGAGTATCTCCTTGTGCCCTTATCAATAAGTTGTTTAATTAGCTTCCACAACTTCCTTGTGTCTCTTTCAAAGTTCAGTGACTCTGTTTCTCCTGCCTGCTTTTCCGTCTAGCCTGAGCTTGGCTCTTTGAAATTTGGCTTTTGTGTGCTGGTATTTATTGTGGTGCTCTTGGCTGGGTTTGGCCTCTGCTTGCTTTCTATACACTTCCACATCATTATGCAACTGTTCCAGTTCACTACTCCTAGTAGGATTTATAATGTTTACGGGCTCCTCTTGGTACTGTTTCTCGCGCTGCCTGTAGTATGCATTTCCCAAACTCTTCAACTACTTTATTTATGTCTTTCTCAGTGTTCAGGTTTCTAACCAGTTTGCTGGTGCGATGTTTGTACATTGCCCAGTCTGCTTTCTTGTAGTTCCACCTCAAGAGGATGCTGCTTTCACTTACAAGCTCATTTTCTACAGTTAGAAAGACTGGCTGTTGGTCACTGCCACCAAGTTGTTTCCCAACAATTCATTTAATGTTCCACTCCAGGTCTGGTGAATGAAAAGCCAGGTCAGGTGTAGTTGTAGTGTGCCATGATCTCGAGTAGAAGGTATCTGAATCAGACGGCTTGTTAATCAAGATGAATCTATTCTCATCCTGCCAGTCTTCCAGTCTCTTTCCTCTCTGGTCCATGTAATCATAGCACCAGCTCTGCGAGTGGCTGTTGAAATCGCCACACACAATGATTTTTTCTTTTAATGGTAGTGTGTCCAGTGCGGTCACTTGGACAGTAGTAATTGATCGGATGTAGGTCTGTATTGCCTGTCTTAAGTTTAAGTGTCTGATACTCAGCTCCTTCCATGTAAACTTCAATTTGGGAAGCAGTGATGTTATTTTTTTATAAGGGTCAATATCCCACCCTTTCGCCTGTCCTTTCGGTCAGATCGGTAACACTGGTAGTCTCTGATTTTGAAGGCTATATTTTCATTGAGGTGAGTTTCTTGCAAGCAACATACCCTTACTTTTTCTTGGCCCAAGATGTTTTCTAGTTCTATTTTTTTGTTGTTGCTGACTCCCTCCGCATTCCAGTGCGTTATTTTTAATCTTTGTTTGGTTTGGCCAGAACTCTATTTTTAGGTCCCCTGGCTCCACAGGACATCTGAGAAGGACCACCAGTAGTTGTGGTTGGACCCTTTCGAGACATAGGGCCTGGCACTGCACCTGCCTGGGGTGTCCAAAGCAGGGCAAGCACCATAACATTAAGCAGTAGTTGACATATTTCATTGCATGATTGTGTAGCATCCTGTTGTCTCGTGGTGGGCCTCCTGGCTGGTTGCCTCCATTTTCAGCACCTTTCCTTTGCTAGAGCAGACTGTGGTCTTACTCGAGTTTAGATGTGTAGGCGCGCACACACGTGTCTGCGTATGCATGTATGTGCATACACATCTAGTGCACATTGGTTATTTTTCGGCACCGGAGACTCACCGAGCACGCCCTTCTCCTGCTAGGTAGAAACATTCCGCCACGTGAAGGCCAGGAGTTATGACTTTTGCTGTAGAGGTGATGAATGCACAAACTATTGGTGTATTTATGCAAGGTTGGGCGCACACCCCAACTCTGCGCCCCGGCTACATAACAGCAACATTTTGAACCACCTGTGGAACAGTGAATTATTTTCATTAAAAACCAGGACTGTCCCAGAAACCCTAGCCAGAATGAGACATTAGGTTACTTCTGGTGATGTGTACACTAATAATAGAATTATCCTTCTTCTTCTTCTTCTTCAGCATTCCGAGCCATTGAGGTTCTTTGCTGCAAATACAATCTGTCTCCATTCGTCTCTCTGGTGGACCTTCTCTTGCCAGTCGAATAGAATTATCCACTCAAGTAAATATCTTTCTGTTTTTACGTCAGTCTGTCTACAAAGAGATGTAATGGTTGCAGGTGTCGTTGGCATGTAATGTTGACATTGATTTTGTTGTGAGGTGTCTGTACTTCATGTTTATTCTTAATTAAGTACTTGGCTGCTTTTCCTTCTTTTGAGTGGAGTATATCGTTTTGCAAGGTCAAAGATGTACTAAATCGCTTTCTACTACCCCTTGCTGCACTCTGTATGGCTGGTTTGTGTCTCTTAGAAATATTTCACTGTTGTTGTTGTTGTTGTTGTTGTTGTTGTTGTTGTTGTTCTTCTTCTTCTTCTTCTTCTTCTTCTTCTTCTTCTTCTTCTTCTTCTTCTTCTTCTTCTTCTTCTTCTTCTTCTTCTTCTTCTTCTTCTTCTTCTCATCCTCCTCCTCCTACTCCTTCTTAGTGTTCTGCCTCTTCCTCGTCCTCCTCGTCCTCCTCCTCCTCCTCCTCCTCCTTCTTCTTCTTCTTCTTCTTCTTCTTCTTCTTCTTCTTCTTCTTCTTCTTCTTCTTCTTCTTCTTCTTCTTCTTCTCCTCCTCCTCCTCCTCCTCCTCCTCCTTCTCTTCCTCTTCTTTCACTGCTTCCAATGAAACATAGACCTTCAACCATCTTACACCAAGCACTTTAAAGACTTTCTTAATTGTTTAGATTATGCAGTTACAATTGTCTATGGGATGAGTTGGCCAGTGCCATGCTCACTCTACTTAGTTCCCTCTTACAACGCGGATGACAGCTTACTGTGATACTATTGTTTGCATCCTTCCTGGCCTCGGTAACACACTGGCGATTTCATTTTCTGCCAGGATTTTTCATGTCCATTTCAGAATATGATCTCCCTGGTGTGTTACGTATGTGTGTGGGTGGACAGTGCGGTAGATTTTGACACTAGATCATATGACCATTAGAATTGCGTGAGTTTGTCCCGTTGTAAAGAGGCCCAAATGTCAGTCATTCAGTGCAGAAGAACAAATAGATCATCACGGCTTAGAGACAATAGTGCTGCAGGGAGTGACCAGAGTATCTGGCCGACACTCAGGACTAAGGGGAAGGACGGACACATAATCAGACTACTACTGGTGCCATTAGTATTGAGGCTGTTCGGTGGCTGTTGAAGATGAGGACGGAGCATGTGTGCGAATGCCCTGAATGCTATTATATTGGTTCTTGGTTCAACTCAACTCATATGGAAAGCTGAGAATGAGTGGCTGTTTCACATATGATTATCACTTGCGGAGACCTCAACAAATTTGGGACTTGTGTGGCTCTGTTATCCAGGTCATGTAGCTATGTGTAAAAACTTCAATAGTTTCAAAAGCATCTATCATTGGGGCATTGAAGATAAAGTGGATTTGTTCTTTCTCACGCTTCGAGTTTACACTGACAGATGAGTTCACGTCCTGTAAAGTTGTTTGGAGCTCCTTTTGTTCCATACAGTTTTGAATGCAGTGGTGTCTTACTATGCCAGTATTCCCTTTTCTGCTGGCTGGGAGAAATCCTGGAGAATATAGTAATTAGGAAAACATCACTACTCAGAGCAATTAAAACAATCAACATCAAATACGAGGGGACTTCAACTGAAAACCTTAAAAGTGTGATAGAGATTACAATAACCATTCCATTGTCTTGTAATCTGTTAGTATTGTTGTTAAGGATGTCAGGAGTGTTAAGCATGTGATATAAGGGTGCAGACGAATACGGTGACGTTTGAAGGGCAGTTTGAAGACTTTTGACAAGCACCAAAGTGAAACAGCGTTCTGTTATCCGTGTTTTGATCAATTTAGGGGTGAAACCTATAGAAATTCATCGGTGAATGAAGGTCCGGTATAGTGATGCATGCCTGTCAGTCCAGCAAGTGTATGAGTGGAGTAGTAAGTTTCAGACTTCACGACCAGGTTTGTACACCGAATAAGTGACACCAGAGTCAATTTTTCTACAGGAATCCAAGCTCTTTATCATCATTGGAAGACTTGCATTGAATGCAGTGGTGACTAGGTCGAAAAATGATTACATTTGTTCTGTGCTTTTTCAGAATATATGCACTAACCACACACACACCACACACACACACACACACACACACACACACACACACAACACACACACACAACACACACACACACACACACACACACACACACACACACACACACACACACACACACACACACACACCACACACACACACACACACACACACACACACACACACACACACACACACACACACACACACCACACACACACACACACACACACACACACACACACACACACACACACACACACACACACACACACACACACACACACACAACACACCACACACACACACACACACACACACACACACACACAACACACACACACACACACACACACACACACACACACACACACACACACACACACACACACACACACACACACACACACACACACACACACCACACACACACACACACACACACACACACCACACACACACACACACACACACACACACACACACACACACACACACACACACACACACACACACACACACACACCACACACACAAACACACACACACACACACACACACACACAGCACACACACACAACACCACACACACACACACACCACACACACACACACACACACCACACACACACACACACACACACACACCACACACACACACACACACACACACACACACACACACACACACACACACACACACACACCACACACACACACACACACCCCACCCCCCCCCCCACCCCAACCCCCCCCCCCCCCCCCCACCCCCCCAAAAAAAAACAGTGAAGTTTTGTCAGTTGAAGCCCCCTCGTAACAATAACAATCATAGTAGAAGAAATAGACAATAGAGAAGGACAAAGCATAACGGATATAACGAGCGAATGAAAAGCAACAGCGTTAAAGTGGACACTTGTCGGGTTTGCAAGAGAGGAACAAGCACAACAAAAAAGGGGGACAGGAAGTGGGTGAACACAGTTTGAAGCACCCCAACTCTAGCCATTGTCATGGCACGAGGTGGAGATTTGTGTTTTTCTCGGGAATCAGATTGGATGCAGTGGCGTCTTTTCTTCATTGTAAATTATCATCATGTGCCATGCTGATAAACTTGGACAGTCATTGTTCACCATCTCACACAATCACCAGAGTCGTGGATCAGCTTAGTGTTCTTGTCTCGCTCGTGTCACGTGGTCAAGCTATCCAAATACAGTGTTTACTTCTCTGCCGTCCCCTTGTTCTTTTCTCCTCATTCTTGCCAGTTGTCGCTAAGTTTTCCAGTCCATTTCTCCTCCTAACATGCCCCGACAATTTTTTTTGTAAAATAGTGATGTCTAGTTGGTCATGTGTCGAAGTGCACATTGTTCCTGCAACGACGTGCCGTTGTCATTTGGAGGTGACAGGTTCGAATCACGGTCGGTAAACTATAGCTTTCAATTTTTATGTTGTCTTGTGTGTCCTCTAGTCTCTACTTCCTTCTCACTTCCATGAGACCGAAAGGCACATGATGGGACTAAAGGACCCCCCCCCCCCCCCCCCCCCCCAAAAAAAAAAAAAAAAATAACATAGACTTGGGACCTCATGGGACGGCTCTGGCTCTGGGGGAACTGCGAGCTTTAAAACAAATGGAAGGTCACATTTGGCGACATCCTTCATCACTTAATCAGTCGATATCCACTCTTGGTTGACCCCAATCTCTGCCACATGGAACTGTAAATTGGATATGCAAAAATCCACATGCAAAAGATCAGTCCAGTAGTAGTAAGGGATGGTGTAATGACTTAGATTTTAAGGATCTGGATCCTTCTGGTGACGTAGTATTTTACTATATAAAAAGTTATGATCCTACGCTCTGACGTAAAAAAGCGGATCCTTCGGCGACCACATTTTTCCAAAAAGTGGTGGGTTTTTCTTGGGTTACTTCCAGTTGTCGTGATGACTACTTCCGGTCTCGGGGGCGGGCGGGCGCGAACAGGTACCTCCGCCGGCCGCCTCTGCTTCCCCCGATAGCTTTCGAGCCATTCAAAGACAGTGAGGCAAGCCCCGTGCATGTGAAATACTTATATAGATAAGTAGACCAACTAGTCACCGGGGACCTGGGTTCGAGTCCCAGTGTGTGGGTATGCGATGTATGTGTGTGCGTGTATGTGTAGGGTAGGCGATGTGTGAGGGGCGCGATGGAATAGGCCCCTACCCCGGATATTATCCTTTGCCCTCCGAGGAGGAGGGCCATCAAATTCTCATTGAAATGGGAATAGTGAAGTTCAAGTGAGGCCTTTGGATAGACCAACAGGAGTATTTGATAATACTACTATTTGATCTGAACCAAAATAAGACCCAAAGAATAGCTTGGGCATATTCAGTGTTAGGAAAAAAGACTGAAGCGAGAAGCTGCTTTTTAAATCTATATATAGGTATATTACCACACACACAAATATGCGTAATAACGTATAAAAGTGGTGCATTTCTAATAGGCGTAACATTGACTACTTATCTCAATAGTGTATAATAAATGTAATTAACATAATTAGTGAATTGTGTGAAATAAGTGATAAAATATACAGATATATAAAACAAGTGATTTATGTCCCTTTGCAGTCATAAGCACAAATTCACCAAGGGATGCAACCCGTGAATAACAAATCTACGCGATTACTGCAGTTCCTTCCCTTTCCATAATAACAGAATCAAACAATGTTATAAAATAAAGGTGCGTGCATGTGTGTGTGTACACCGTAAACACTAAATATTCAACAACCAAACCGTAATTATAATCTATATACCTGTTTATTTTACAGTATTTCAGTGCATTTTACAGTGTTTGAGTACATTTTACAAGAATAATAATAAAAAAAATTCATAATGTATTATGAATAATACATGAATAATAAATAATAAATAAATTCATAACAACACGAAACGGATGATGTGCTATGAGCTGGTATACATAGTATCATCACAGCATTTTATTTTCACATACAGAGCTATATACATTGTATGTTGTTTCTGGGTTTCTTCACACCATTGTCTGAGTAGGTTGGTTTTTCCAGCTGGTAGCCTGATATGTATATGTCACTTGGTCTGTAGTCATAAGGCTGGTCTCCTGATTGGTGGGCTGATATCTAAGTATTGTAGACAACAGGGCCATCAATCATCTGACTGTCGGGCACATCAAACATCTGGCTATTGGGTTCATCACACTCTGGTTGCTGGGGTCATCACACATCTGACTGTAGCTGGGTTGAAAACTGGCGGTATAGTATGTGTCATACGTCGGGGTGCCCCACCGGCTAGATGAAAATATTATTCACTGGCGAGCAACCCTAAATAGTCAGAAACTGACTAGGGACAAAATCTATATGGCTGAACTACAGATTAAGCCCTGAATATCCAACGTACAGCTCCAAGTGGCTCGTTACAAAATTGAAATGAACTGTGCTGAATATTCGCCAAGGACTAGGAAAGAGAAGGTTAGCTAAGATAGATTTTTAAGTCTGAATTAAAGTTTAAAGACAACTATCCTAGTACAGGTTTTTCTCCCTGACTGCTCCTTTCCTTGGTGTGTAAGTGAACCCCCACCAATGTACACAACAACACGTATGCACAATTGGAAAAAAATATAATGACAGAACTATGAGTTACAATACTACAACATTTATTTGCTAATCATAACAATAGACATAGGATGATTGTCAATATGAGGATGATGAAATCATATACATATTGATATTGATGACAAACATTACGTAACTTTACTTGTTACTCGATCTATCTGGATCTGTGGTCCAGATCCCCACTCTCCAGTAGACACACAAAAGAAACAGCTTGCCGGTATTCTGACAAATCTGGTCAGTCCTGACACGACCTAGTCTTCACTCGTCCTTGAGATCTACAACACAGGTGCTCCTTGTGAGAGCTTGAAAGAAAGTCGAGAATGTGTTATATCTAATTCTACATCAGCGCAATCCTAATTAAAACATATCATAACACAAACATATACAATGACCAGTCTGGCCAAGTTTATCTTCCAGCTCTACTGTGTTCACCATCCTCCTTCTCCCTACTGTCTTTAGTCTGGGACGGACTTTTCAATTGTCTCACACGCCTGTAATGATTACATTTCTGCCGCCCCATGTCCCTGTCGCTAATACAGAAATTCTGTGTCGTACAGCCGCTCCGTCCAATGTTAGTTTAGCAGCTCACAGGGTCGGTAAGGGTATTATAACAATGCCTGATCATCCGGGCTTGCAAGCCGTGACCAGTAGCTGTGCCAGGTTTCCATGCATTACCGTGGACGCACGCCCACAATACACTGAGAAAGTTTAGCACCATATACCCTATACTACCAATTGTGGGTAATGTCTGTACCATTACACCTCTGCTTCCAACACAATCATTGGCCAATGTGCCAATGCGCAGACAATAGCATAACACTTCATATTGGTAGGTTTGCATATGACAAATCAATATATCAAACATCCAATACACATAAACATATTGATTAAACTAGACATATTATGATACTTTAACATCATAGCATAATGCACTAGTTAGTTTATGAAATTACACATACATACATCCAACATATCCGTAAACATTATATTACTTCAAGATGGACATCTAATGATACTCAACATAATAGCATCAGGCATTATTAATGAGTACTAATATTGTATAGCTACAAAATGAGATATACAACAAGTCTAATTGAAGTTACCACTTAGTTACTGCTGTTGTAAGAATTAAATAGTCAGTTGACTATATTCTGTACAACAAATGCACACACCAAAAGGCAACTACGATAGTGTACAAAGAAATGACAAGCATCTACCAAGACACCTAAAAGTATATCTAGACAAGATCTCCTTCCATAAGTTTCTACTTCTCAGAAGAGTAACACTTAAAGCACAATGATATTGAACACAGAACTTTAGAAAAAACACTCAAGTAACCTATGACAATGATAGTTCTTGCAATAACCTAGATCAGATATAGACTGAAGGTTCATATGTCTAAAAGACTGTTGCATAGTTACTAAGAAATCCTTCCTAGAAGCCAACATAATAATCATGCATATGACTACAGAACATTGAGATAGTTCCTACCTGTTCAGAGATTTTTTCGTTTCTAACATGACCAGAGCTAGGGACCCTTATTTAAGCTGAGTCCAGCAGACCCTATTATCTCCTTGGCACCTTTCTGTCTGGTATGACAGAAACATGCTGACCTCCTAAGGTAATTAATTCTATTCAAGTGTGGGGCCAGTTCACACATCTTTTCTCATGCAGACTGACTTATCTCCCCCTGGCAGTCATAAATCTATTCTGAACCACTAACCCTCACCATAGTGTCACACCTGGATGGTTTTGAGTTGCCAGCCCCAGATCAGTTTCACAGTCTGCCCTACAGTGGGGGTAATTGTCAGTTTGACCTGTAACACCTTTAAGCTGGACTGCCTGGTTTTACAACCCTAGTCTGATGGTCTGTGTGATTTCATTCTGGGTTTATTGCAATTCCCACCATCCTGTTTTAGTAGCCAGCAGCCATCTGTTTCTGACACTTCACAGCTGAATGTGTTCCTTTTGCTACAACATTTTATGCCTCTATGTGTGCAGGCCTGATTGTTCTGTCTTCCATTTCTCCTCCTTTATTATAGAGAATTGCAGTTGTTCTTCTGTAACTTCTCTACATGGTGAACCGAAAATTGTTCTGGG
>JACEFZ010012905.1:0-26186 GCA_014155875.1 Cepaea nemoralis
CCAAACAACATTCCCACACATACCCCCACCCACACACATCCTCCACCCTCTCACACATCCGCTCCGGCACACACACACATCCCTCACCCACCTATACATTCTTCAGCCACTCACACCCCTCACCCGCCTATACATTCTTCAGCCACTCACAAACACACACCCACACATCCCCCACCACTCAAACATATACCCACACATATCCCCCACCAACCCACCACAAACCTACACCCACCCACCACAAACCTACACTCACACACACATCCCCGACCCACACACACATCCCCAACCCACACACCACCCCACAAACCATAACTTCTCCCCACCCACCCGTACTTCCACAATCCACCCACACCCCCCCCCCCCCCGCCACCCACACATACTTCCCCCTAACCATCCACACATCCTCACCCAGCCACACATATCCCCCACCCATACACACATCCCCTGTAACCATCCCCCATCCATACACATATCCCCCACACCCCCTACTTACACCCCGACACTTTCACCCACACATACTCCCACCCACCAACACCCACAAATCTCACTACCCACCAACACCCACAAATCTCACTACCCACCAACACCCACAAATCTCACTACCCACCAACACCCACAAATCTCACCACCCACCAACACCCACAGACCCCAATCCATCCAAACGCATATCCCCACCCACACACACCCTCCACACACACACACTCACACATCTAGAGACATACATAATGCCTGGCGTGATCATTGAAACTAATATGAACAGAACAAACTCCCACACTTTACTCACACACATACACTGACGATTGTCGTGAGCAGTCTCACAAAAATGTAAAACATGGAGAAAAATGTGTACATATACAGTGTGTGGCGTAAAATATAGTGCTGCTCCCGAACACAGAGATACACAGAGACAGACACACACGCACACACACATTCACACTCACTCACTCACTCTGTCCCTCATTCACACTCACTGACTCTCTCACTCTACAGTAATATACATAAGTTTTGATTACACATGATGAAATCAAATGACATTCAACTGATAATACGACAGATGATAATACACTCACAATGTGGGTGGGGATGTGATTAGCGTGTTACATGACACGCGTGTAACATGACATGCATGCACTCAACTGTCTCTCTCTCTCTTCTTTCATACACACACACTCACACGCATGCGCGCACACACATACACACTAACACATCCACTCTCCCTCTCTCGCTCGCTCATTCTCTCTCTCTCTCTCACTTTTTCCCTCATTCATTCACTCTCTCCATCTTCATTCACTCTATCTCTCACTCTCTTTCTCACTCACACACAGACAGACACCCTCACGCTATCACTCAATGTTTCACTCACTCTCTCTTATCCTTGCGCACTCACTCACTCTCTCTTTTACTCTCTCTCTCTCAAGCACACACACACACACACACACACTCTAACACTCATTCACTCACTCACACACACACTCTCTCACTCCTCACTCTCTCTCTCACACACACACAATCCTTCACACACACACACTCACTCTCTCAATCACACTCTGTCACACATACACATACGCATGAACTCACGCACACACACACACGTACGCATGCATGCACTGACACATTCCCTCACCATTTCTCGCTGAATCACTCTCCCCCACACACCCTCTTGCACGTGCACACACACACACACACACATTCACTCTCCCTGACACCCACTCTCTCTCTCTCTCTCTCTTTCTCTTTCTCACACGCACACATATATAGGAACAGTTATAGCTAAACAATTATAATGAACAATTATACCAGCAGATGAATTATGGTGGCATATAGTCGGTATGGATTACGTATTGAAAGAGTTTTCGGTTAAATGTGTAGGGACTCATTGGAGTTTTCAGATCTGGAGGGAGATCATTCCATAAGTGAGCACCAGACTACACCATACTACATTAGACCCATAACTGCGGAGACATCTGGATGTTTTTGTACAACAAAAGGCAGGCGTTAAAACACACTAAGGGCTGCTAAAAACACAGCAAGACTGGTCAATAGTACAGTACCGGATCTTCGACTTCTGCTGGGGCAGACCGAGTGCTTAGGGGCGCGACCAGAGTGCAGTGAGGTCGAATCTCCATCATAACCATAACACAGCGGCTACTGTTAATAACACAGCATCGTCTGCTATAAGCTCCTCAACGGCTGTTAACATTAATATCAGCAGCGGCTGTTGGAATGAACGAACCGAACGAACTTTATTTTAGAACTGGGCACGCGTAACATTCTGCCCTTCTTATCTTTCTCCTTACATAGATTATATTCTTCTTCGTTCACCTTCTCTTCTTCGGTCACCTTCTTTTCTTCATTCACCTTCAGTCTATTAATGAATGCCCACTGACATCTCCATAAAGTGTGTACAAACATCTTATTCTTGTATGTGTTATTAGGTTAATCTTAACAACAACAGCAATATTTCTTAGAAAACAAGCACTGGCTTCAGAAATACAAAACCCACAGTAGAGCGAAAGCCGGTTCGGGGTGAGCTGCTTAAGAGCCCATGCACCGCGGGAGATGAAAGACAGAAGAGGAATGAGGACGAAAGCCGTGACAAATGTAGACAGCGGCTGTAGAAATAAATACAAGACAACAAAACGGCTGTTGATTTTCACGACCCATAGTACGATGACAGAATAAAGAAAAAGAGAGATACGATAACTGGGTTACAGAGATACAAACAACTACAACAAAGGGCTGGGCAAAAACAGGATGTACTGCTGCACACGATCAATGGGAAGGTTATAACACCACGGTGTGTTTTCCACTCCTATGTTTACGTGTTGTTTATCGCCGACGTCTATTTGTTGACAGCAAAATAACAGTACAATAACCCAGTTTACATGTCACTAAGGAGTACTGGGGTGTGTGAGTGTCTCTCTCTCTCTCTCTCTCTCTCTCTCTCCTCTCTCTCTCTCTCTCTCTCTCTCTCTCTCTCTCTAGGATAGGACCAATAGTTGCCTCGGGTGGCTGCCCGACGAGGGGTGTTGTGGTCATGCTCGACGTTCCGCGAAAATCTATAAGTAACAGGCAAAACGCCTTTTCTCCATGAGTTCCAAACGGGTCTTTATGAGGACTAAATGAGTCCCACCACCAGTCCTTGTGGGAACTATACCAATCCTTATAGGGACTAAATGAGTTCCACACCAGTCCTTGTGGGAACTATACCAATCCTTATGGGGACTAAATGAGTTCCACACCAGTCCTTTTGGGAACTACACCAGTCCTTTTGGAACTACACCAGTCCTTACAGGGATTAAATGAGTTCCACACTAGTCCTTTTACAGAAAGCAACGGTATACTGGGAGGCTAATAAATCGGGTACGTCTTCCTCAGGACAATTTCAACGCAATAATGAAAATACCAGTCAATGTGAGCCCTATAAGACACAATCGAACCCGAAGAGCAGAAAGGAGAAAATTCGAAAGAGAACAAAGAAATAAAAGAATATCAAAATTCATAAACGGAAATCAATTATATCGGACGCTGCAGAAGCAGGATGAGTCAGTCCGACACCCCCCCCCCCCCCATTTTGATGAGGTAAATGAGGCTCAGGGGGAGGGAGGGCATAGGCAGACAAGTTGAGATCCCCTGAGAAATACGGAGTTTGCGTTCTTTCAAGCCATGCACTAGAGTCCTGCCCCGCTGCCCAAGACAGGGTGTGGACTGCTGTTGGCTGTTTGTGATTTCTTGGCAAGTTTACGTTTAGTAGGTGGGGGATATCTGTTATGCCTGTTAGTGTCTTACGAAATCTGTGTGACTTCTCTCCCTACGCGTAGGCACGCACAGACATACGCACACATTTATGAGGTTAACGCAATCTTAAGTCAGATAATGCCGCAAGGGGGCGTGTCAGTCGCAGACAGCAGAGCACATACTCCAGGACTGCCCAAACTACAACATATCCAGGCGAATCTTCTGGCCTAGAGAGACAACAGTGGAAGATAAACTCTATGGACCGCTGACAGTTAAATTCACACAAGAGACAACATTGCAGTTATAGACATATTTCAAGCGAACGAAAGAAGAAGAAGAAGGCCTTCACATATACAAGGTCTCTACAGTGTTAAACATAAGTGGCATATTTTCGCCCGCTTCCTAAACAGACTACATCGTCATTCATATATTTATGCTAACCACTCCAACAAACTATCACTAATTAAATTCACGACCCCAACAAGCTAACAGTAAACGACAGTCCAACAACAGATACTGCACTGCCACTGGGGTGTGCGGTGTTGGGCCTTCACATATTCTAGACCACCACAAATGAGATGAGTGGTCAGTTCCCTTCCTCGTCGCGTTTTCTCCCCAGACATCTCCCGGAATATTATTAAAACTGTCCGACACCCGTTTTTATGCGGTTGGGTCGATCCCAAAGCCGTTATAGTAAAAAAAAAAAAAAAACCTGCCTCAGTTGGGAATTGTAGACAGACAATGAATTAATTACCAAAATACGAGACGTAGACGGTAAGCACTGCTAGAACACGATCACAAGTAACAACATGCCTTGACAGACAATGAATGAATCACCAAATTACAAGAGGTATACGGTAGGAACTGCTAGCACACGATCACAAGTAAGAACATGCCTTGACAGACAATGAATGGATCACCAAAATACGAGAAATAGACGGTAAGCACTGCTAGAACACGATCATAAGAAACAACATGTATTGGCAGACAAATACGCTAACAGTACCAACGCAAAAAAAAAAAAAACAACAACAACTAACTAGCTAAATATTAAAATAACCTATCTCATCAAACAACACTATTAATTATTCATTTTTTTCGTCTGCTACCTCATTTGACAACCATTGAAGAATAAAATATGGGGTTTTGAACTTAAATGCTTTACACACGAAAAAAAAAATTCTTAGAACATCAGATCATAACAAGAAACATCTACAACATCAAAGAAATCTGGCTCCTAAACATCATGCTTCAGAAACTGAAGTACATAGGCCATATTTTATTAGACTTTACATGGGAAAGAACTGATGGGAGGCGTGGTTCATGGAAGCGGAGAAGGGTACGAAGACGGAGGCGGGGCGTTGTAGACATAGTAAGTATGAAAATGCACGAGGAAAAGGATCGATAATCTTTCCAAAAACTACAATGTAATGCATATATTCATGTCTGCTAACTCAACAAACTACAGTGTTATGCGCATATTTTAGTCTCATATCTAAAAATCTAAACTGTTATTCATATATTTATATCTGATACTAATTACTATACATCAACAAACGATACTGCTATTCGTATATTTATATCTGATAATATACCTCAACAAACTACATCGTCTTTCATATAATTCATATATGTATGACATCAACCGTAACAAACTACTCTGTTATTCACAAAATTATGTTTTGAAATAGGCTACCTCAATTAATTAGGCCTACACTTATTTGATTAATTATATAAGTGTTATTCGTATAAGTCGCATGCCTCAAATTCATAATTAATTCAATAAAATAACAATGTTTAATATATATACCGTATAATGTAATTAATAACCTTGACACCGCAATATTTTACACTATGAATAATTTATTTAATCCAAAAATTAAAACACACGCCACGCCAAGGCTGACAATAAACAATTAATTAATTCCACTGTGAATAAAAACCGAAAAACACTATACAACATTAAATCACCAACAAAGTTGTACATACTTATAATTTAACAATGTTCAGTTAACAGTCCCCAGAATCACTAACACTTTCGGACAGGCTTTAACTACAACAAGCTCGTAAGCCAGCACAACACATAGTCAACTGATAGCAACAGTGGGAGGCTCGCCCTGCTTATCCCGACAGGAGAGCTTCGCATGAATAACACTCGACTCGAGTAGGCAAAGTGTAGGACCGCGGAACTTGGGCCCGGCCCAAAACGTTGGATTTCCGTCATCTTCCGCAGGCCACGTGGGTGTGTCTAGGAGTGGTCCCATCACTCCGGCGACCTAGAAAATTTCCACGGGAGAAGGCGGAGTGGTAGGCTGTGGTTGAGATGGGTAACGACAGGTTAGATGTGCGGTGCACGGCTGCCAAATGTGATCTATCTATCTATTATCTATCTAGTATCTATCTATTTATTATCCAATACCTGGTGGTATCTAGTTCCCTAACCCATACTTGCCGTTAAGCGTAGGAGTTGGAAGAAGGGGGCGGGGTAATAAGCTAACATTTCAAGGCCAGATGAGTCGCTCAAGTTATGCCGTTTCCGTGTGTTTATTCCACTGGTGGGAGGGGAGGGCGGCTGAGAGTTAACGATGTCCGTCTCGGGTTCTTTACGTACGGGGTTCTATCTCAGCATTCGGAGAGGCATTCATCCAAGAACCCCGGGATTCTAATTATAATAATCCCCCTACTTTAATCTCATTGGGTAGTGAGGTCGGATACCTTTCCATCTCGGATAATGCGAAAAACAGGATGTCTAGTGTGCAAGTAGTGCACGTTAACAATCCCACGGCAGTTAGTAGTAACAGGTCGTAAGGCAGCTGTCCTGGCAACATTGCTAGGAAAGAACACCGACCCGCAGGAAGACTGAGGCCGTTACCTTTGGTGGAATCGGTCTAGAGAAAGTGAAGCAAACCCTGCCCAAGTGCATGATGAAGTCGGACACACTGACCTGTGAGGTGTACAACGAAGTGTGACGCACTCCCATTGACAGCAAGAAGAAGAAGAAGAAGAAGAAGAAGAAGAAGAAGAAGAAGAAGAAGAAGAAGAAGAAGAAGAAGAAGAAGAAGAAGAAACAACAACAAGATAAGAAGCAGCAGCAGCAGAAGAAGAAGTCATTCTGTTATTGGCTTGACCACAGTATATTACTAAATAAACTGAGCGGCAAGATGCAATACAAGAGAAACAGAGCAAGTCCTAGGGGAAAGAAACTACATTAGCCAGGCAGACATGGACATTGGGCTGAAGAGAGCTGCCAAGAATATGAGACAGTGGTAGCGCACGATCTGACGTCTTCAACGCCAGTCTTCAGATGGACTGACCATATAAATGAATGTGTCATGTTCTCTTTCCTATATTTCTAAGCAGTTGAAAGAAAGATGATACTTTGCTAACTCGGATTCAGTACACTGGAAGTTTAAGAGTGTGCGCTCTTATCCTTTCGGCCATGCTGGCCTCCTCTTGATTGCTTGTTCGCCACACAATAAAGCAGTGTCTACACAGCACTCGGTGCCACTCGTGTGTAATCGATAAGGCAACGGTGTGTCTGTGAGAATGAATTAGTTTAGTTTAGTCGATGGATCATCATCACGGCACACGGGTGTAACCCATAAGTCTGGAGAATCTCAGCTCAGTGCACGAACTCCGTAGCACCGGCGAGGATCCTGAAATACTTTGGGTAGATTTTTTAACTCGAATTTTTGCCCGGGCAGCGCCGTTAGGCTACTCTTTTTCGATTTTCAACTGCCAAGGGATTTTTTACGTGCGCAACAATACACACGGGCGTCCGTTCTAACTATCCAGAGATCAGGGGCAATGTGTTTACTAGAAGTCCACGTGAAAAAATCCCGGCCCTCACCGGGGCTTGAACCCGGAACCTCCAGCACTCGAGGTGGACACCATACCTCGAGACCACCCCGTAACTGTGAGGTGTGAGATCCTGACTCGAGCGAGCTGGAGAATGAATTACAAGTTGGGAATCGCAATAACGGCCATTGGTATGAGAAAATCCCGGTTCCTATGCATACCGTATATAGGCGGAGGCAGCTGGGGTATACCCGACGCAATGAAGTCGATCTGCGCGACTTTAGCACTTTAATTACCATGTGATGTCTTTTACATTATTTATCGTGGCTACTGTTCTGAAACTGATAACTATTATTACACAGCAGCTGCGATGCTGTGCCGGTTTTGACGTAACGTGCACAATAACATAAGAGCTGTGGGACAAAGAAAGGTTCAATAACAGCCTTTCGTAGTAGGGGAGGGAAAGAATGACCACCTTCTACCGCGCTCTCAGACCTACAAAATGTGAAGGTGTCATGACACTGGGTGACAACACCATGTCGTATCATTCATTTAACGGCAACGCTGTCACCTCATGGGCGACAACACGGTGTCATAGTATAGGTGAGATAGCACGGTGTCTTGTTACTGGTAACATAACACGATATCACCTTATTGAGAAAGCAACACGATGTCACGTTATTGAAAGGCAACTCGATGTCACGTTATTGAACGACAACTCGACGTCACGTTATTGGACGACAACACGATGTCACATAATGGGACAACACGATGTCACATTATTGGACACAACACGGTGTCACGTTAATGGACATCAACTCGATATCATGTTATTGGTCGGCAACTCGATGTCACGCTACTGGGCGGCAACACGATGGCACATTATCGATGAGGCGTTACGTTACCGCTCGACAACTCGACGTTATGTTACCCATGACACAACACGATGTAATGTTACTGTTGAGACACCATGGTGTCGTGTTATTGGTGAGACAACACGATGCCACGCTACTGGACGGCAACACGATGTCACATTATCTGTGAAACATGACGTTACCGCCAGACTTGACCTCATGTCACCCATGACAACATGGTGTCGCGTTATTGCTGAGACAACAGGGCGGCGTCACATTACATAATGAGAACACTGCTATGTCCATGCATGATAACATACACATTCATTGATGTGAAATCACATAAGGCACGGTGTCATCATCTTACTCTTATCTAAATAACGGTTCGGGTTCATACAGGCAACAATACTTTGTTCGCTAGGATATAGAACATTTATTGTATTGAATGTACAGTTGGCGCAGTGGGTTAACAGCCCGCGCTATATTATATTACATATCACAGATAGTTAAACATCAAACACATAGTTGTCATACAACAATCTAGCACACTATCTAGCCTATGTATATATATCTATGAATATCTATTGAGTCCCTCTCAGGCAGGCCTTGTTGTCTCTCTCAAGTCCGTCTGTCCTCTGCCGGTCTCCTCGTGTCCTAATTCGACACGGGCGGTAACTCTGTCCGAGTTCCTCGTGGACCCCGCATTAGGCGGGCCACATCAGTGTCCACGGAATCATGGACTCGGTGACTAGCTCTTTCGAGAAGGTTCTAGATTACTCGGGTCCTGAGCGACTCAATGCTATCCCTTGGGCTGGAGTTGCAGCCCTCTAATAATATATATGAAGGTGAGGCGGTGACAGGATCCCCCTCCCCCCTGATATGATTTGTTCTTGGGTAATTAGATCTGTTCTAATTCTGTCACCGAATCACATAAAGTTGGTGTTTGTAGTTTGGTGGATAGTAACCTGGTAACCTACCTACTAGCACTAAAACTCATGTATTCTACCATACAACACTTCTCTGATTTGGTGAAGAGATGACTCTGTCTCCTGTGTCCTTAACAATGCTTATCAGACCGAAGTTACGTGACGTTTTAGTAGTTGTATTTACAACCCGTCCTTCTCATAGTACCCAAACTGGTACCCAGACAATTAACCTCTGTATTAAAGAGAGTTAACAAGACCGAAGTCCTGGCAAATTAAGTACACTTTCAAATCCTGATCTGTGTGTGCATTTCAATACACTTTTACTCTCGTATGTTATATAATGCTAAATATGTAGTTACCTTGTTATTTTATCCCCCTCAGACTACATGTGTCCCTGTTGGCTTGTTAGTGTGTTAACTAATAAGTTGATGCTTCTAATAAAGTGACTGTATTTTAAATTGATCGTGTTGAGTTTTGAGGTTTGTGTAACGTGCGTGCTGAATGTGTGGTGTATTTCCAAGCGTCACGAGTTGGGATAACCTTAATCATGAAATACTGCACTGTGTGCAATACATGATCAGGCATTCCAAGTAGTGGTGCTTAGATGTATCCTAACTGCTAAATTAAGTATATTACACTAACTACTAAATTAAACTCACTATTAAACTAAGTACTACACATATATTGACAAATTTAGACAAGTCATGCACTTTTACATGGAAGACGCAGACAAATTACAATGAATACGTTTTGCGTACAATTTGTCCGCCAAGTGTATCGTTCTCTCATTTAATCCTTTCACGCAGTCATTCACTCATCTTTCATTCAAAATAGTATTTGGCTAAAATATATACTTAAAGTTGAGGTAAGCCTTATTGCCCTTAGAAAAAATGGGCTAGGCGATATTTGCCCTTTAAGAAAATACGTACTTTTTGTACGATGAATGAAAAATAGGTTATAATTTAACTAGAGATACTTGTATAGGACGGTTCTTTAGCCTATGAATGGCACCGCCTGTAATATTAAAGTAGAATATGTACAAATTACAGGTTAACACAATTTATATACATCATTAATGGAAATATAATAAATATTTAATAATAAAGTAATTAAATAACTCCAACGATGATGTGCGCGTTGTCGTCCTGTTGTTAGCGTGTTATGCCATGAATGTTAAAGTTAGTATGGCTGTCTCTTGAGTGTTGTCGTCGATGTTGTTCTGTTTCGGCTGTTTGCAAAGTTTCGTAGCAACAGCAAGTATGGATTGCTCTCACTGTCCCGTATGAAATATTACAGTGTTCAGAGTCAGTTCACTGGTTGATATTATTGGTTAAAACAAACACAGTTACTGTTTCTTGCTGGAATCGTTCTAGAGCTTCGGCATTTGATGGTATAGTTCTTACACTATAGCTCTTAACGTATGTTTAAGGGTGACGTAATTAACCTAATCACTGAGAGTACTCTAGCAGGTGTAGAGTCACACTGTTATATGTAACGGACTAAAAGTATCACAGTTTATAGTGTGGCTAATGGCCGATGTGATAAGAGTCATTCTACTGGCGCATTTGTCTGCCGTGATAAAAGGTCAGCCACTATGTTATCGGTGCCCTTGATATGGCGGATTTCGAAGTCGAAGTCCTGAAGTAGAAGACACCATCTTTGTAACCGGTGGTTTTGTGGGCGACCCATGGTTAAGGACTAATAATGGCGAACTGTCTGTGAGGACCACAAAGTGACTTCCTAAGAGGAACTTAGATAATCTCAATATACAGAACAATAGGCTCAAACACTCCAATTCCACTGTGGCATAACGAGTCTCAGCCTTCTTTAGTTTGCGGCTGACGTAGAGAATCGGGTGTCGTACGCCATCCACTTCCTGCATTAAACATCCTCCTATTGCGATAGCGCTCGCATCTGTGGTCAAAATAAAGGGTAAATTTATGTTGGGTAATCGTAAGACTGGTGGATTAGAAAAAATATGTTTCAATCTACACATTGCATCATCTAAGCTGGTACTTTTACAAATTTTTGATGGATGATCTTTAGTTAACATATCCGAAAAGACTGAGGTGAGTTCTGCCCAATGTGGAATGAATTTAGAATAATAGTTTAATAAGACCTAGTAAACTTCTAATCTGCTTCTTTGTGGTAGGAACTTCTAGATTAAGGATCTTGGAAACAATTTTATCATCAGTCAACAATTTTCCTTCAGAAATTCTATGAATTCTATTCTTTGTGTATAGCCTATTTCAACGTTGGAAGGTTTGATAGTAAGTCCAAAAAGAGAGATTTGGTGGAAGACTTGTTTTAGGGTGAGTAAGTGAGAAGTCATATCAGAAGAATGGACGCATATATCATCAATATAGGCAACTACATGATTAATTCCGTGTAATAACAATCTTGTTAGTCTCACAAATGTGGCCGGTGCGTTCTTCAGGCCAAAAGGAAGATATAGCCATTCGTATAAACCGAGAGGTGTTGCGAATGCTGTTATATGTCTACAAGAAGGGTGTAGTGGAACTTGCCAATATCCTTTTGCTAAATCGGTCTTGGAAAATAAGGATGATTGAGCCATATTTAAAATAAGATCTTCACAACTGTTCATAGGCTCTGCATCCGTTGTTGTTCTTGTATTTAATACTCTATAGTCGATGCACAAACGGATTGTCTGGTCCTTCTTTTTCACCAGGACAATCGGTGAAGAATATTGAGACATCGATTTTTGAATAATGCCATTCTTCTCTAAATCTAAAATTTCCTTATCTAAATTAGATCTGTAATGGAGAGGAATAGAATATGGTCTACATTTGACCGGTCTCAGATCTGTCAGCACAATTGAATGTGTTAGTCTATCAGTGCGTCCAGGTTTGTTGGAAAAGATCGTCTTATAGTCGTCCAGGAGAGTTAAAATGTCTTGTCGCTGTTGTTGTGTCAAAGTGTCAGAGATATGTATGTCATTTATACTCCCGTCGTCAGTCATGATTGGTACAGGGATTTCAGTATTGTCCATGTCTGATTTATCACAGATGCTACAGTTTGTAAATTGTTTTCAATGTCATTGTCGGCGTCGTCGAGATCAATCGTCAATATGTCGTCAAATTTGTCGTTATTGTCGATATCACAGATTGTCGGTAATGTCCATATGTCTTCGTCGTTTTCGTCGTCGTAAGCGTGTGTCGTTAACGATGCTTCGTTTGTCGAGGTGTCATTTCGTCGGGAAATTGTCGTTTCGTCTGTGTCACCAGTTCGTTGCGTCAGTTCATTTGTCTCATTGTCCTGTCTAGCATAGTATGGTTTCAACATATTCACATGTGATATTTCCAAATTTTCATTTAAAGAGAATACAGTAGGGTTATTCCCCTTATTAACCAGTGTCTGACATATATCACAAGATGTACAAAATGATTTAATGTCTTGGTCAAACTTTGGCCAATAAAACTGGGTCAGGACAATTGCCCTGGTCAATTCGTATCCCATATGACCTCCAAAAGGGGAGTCATGGGCTATTTTTAGAACTTTGTCTCGATGCGCTTGTGGTAACACTACTTGCTGCGTCGTGGTCTGGTTTGTTGTGTAAAATCTAGTTAAGATGTTGTTCTGTAGCCTAAATGTCCACGATGCGTTCTTAGTGACTTTTGGTTTGAGTCCTACTAATTTAAAGTATGGTGCAAGTGTTGTGTCTGCTTTCTGTTCATTACCAAAATTGATGTTAGTTAAGTTTGGCGCTACTATTTCTAATGATTCCTGCAGTTGGTCAGTGTTGGTATTGTGGGTTGTCTGTGGTGTTATTGCGTTTGTGTGTTGTGTGTTTTGTTGTCACATTTACAGGCTTGGTACTTGGTAGCTCGGTAGCATCCTCAATTCGAGGTTTTAATTCGGTCGTATCGTTCATAGATTCGACCGCCCCTGCATTGTACACCTCGGTGAATTCTTTCTGAATTACCTTCAGTGGTTGTCTCCCTTGGTATTTGGCAGTTTGAGACAAGCAAGAATGGTGTTTCTCTTTCGCATCGCTGTTTGTGTGGTGGATACCGTGTTTATGCTCCCACTCTTTGATTTCCTTTTCAGAGCATGGATGTATGTTGGGTAAATTACCAAGTATAATATCAGCGACTGGATTGTCAAGGAGAGCGCACAATACTTGTCCTGATATGAACGGTGTTTGAATTTCGACCAGAGCAAGGGGATATCTCTCTATTGTACCTGAGAATGTGCGACAAGTCACATGTTTGTCTGTGTAGTCTTTAGTGTCTATTAATCTTACTCTTATCTAAATAACGGTTCGGGTTCATACAGGCAACAATACTTTGTTCGCTAGGATATAGAACATTTATTGTTTTGAATGTACAGTTGGCGCAGTGGGTTAACAGCCCGCGCTATATTATATTACATATCACAGATAGTTAAACATCAAACACATAGTTGTCATACAACAATCTAGCACACTATCTAGCCTATGTATATATATCTATGAATATCTATTGAGTCCCTCTCAGGCAGGCCTTGTTGTCTCTCTCAAGTCCGTCTGTCCTCTGCCGGTCTCCTCGTGTCCTAATTCGACACGGGCGGTAACTCTGTCCGAGTTCCTCGTGGACCCCGCATTAGGCGGGCCACATCAGTGTCCACGGAATCATGGACTCGGTGACCAGCTCTTTCGAGAAGGTTCTAGATTACTCGGGTCCTGAGCGACTCAATGCTATCCCTTGGGCTGGAGTTGCAGCCCTCTAATAATATATATGAAGGTGAGGCGGTGACACACGGGTTAGATGAGAAACTATAGGAAACGCTGACAACGGAAACGTTTTATTTTTTAATTTTAAGTTATGGAATTGAAACCTGTCGCCTGCACGTGATGACAACGCCTGGCTGAAGCAACAGGTGTACCGCAATGAAAGGCCAACATTGTAATTGTAATCTAACTAAAATGTCGCATTGCCTTTAATGAGTTTGGTCATTATCTGTGGATTTATGTCTTCTTATTGGTGAGATGCCGGCTGGCCAAGAGGTTAGCGACTTTTCTCCGTAATCTCGTATACTCTCGTAAGTAACGTGACGACGGTGAGAATCAGCAGTGGTTCGAATCGCGTCGGTAACTTACAGGGACGTGGGCCGGCCGCTCAGAAAGCAATGGCAAACTACTGAGCGTAATCTTGCCAAGAAATCAACAATCAGCTGAAAGATGCTGATGTTGACAGCAATGTCCTGTAAAAGAATATGCAAACATTTTTTTTTATTGGTGAGATAACACGGTGTCTTGTTACTGGACACACCACGATGACACGTTGTCCATACGTCCATAAGATAACACGGCCTCGCCGTTACATTTAAGATAACACGGCGTCGCCGTTACATTTAAGATAACACACACGGCGTCACCCTTACATTTGAGATAATACGGTGTCTTGTTACTGGACGACACCACGATGACACGTTGTCCATAAGATAACACGGCCTCGCCGTTACATTTAAGATAACACGGCCTCACCGTTACATTTAAGATAACACACACGGCGTCACCCTTACATTTGAGATAATACGGTGTCAACGTTGAATTTGAGACAACACGGCGTAACCTTACATTTGAGATAATACGGTGTCAACGTTGAATTTGAGACAACACGGCGTAACCTTACATTTGAGATAATACGGTGTCAACGTTGAATTTGAGACAACACGGCGTCACCGTTACATTTAAGACAACATGGCGTAACCTTACATTTGAGATAATACGGTGTCGACGTTGAATTTGAGACAACACGGCGTCACCGTTACATTTGAGACAACACGGTGTCACCGTTACATTTGTGTTGCCGGGGCCCATACGGGGAGCAAAGAATAGTAACACTGTTGCCTACCATGCACGTCGTAAGAGGCGACTAAGGAGGCTATGATTCCGTCGCCCTGCTACTGAGTGAGTGCGTGGCGCGACACTGTGAGCTGTGAATTTCGCGTGGAATGCTTTTGCATCTGTCCGCAGTTAGTTTTAGTGTGAACTGCATGTTCGGAATGATGACGGCCGGCTGTTGCTGGATTGACTGGTTTGCCTTTTCGGTTCACGGGTGCTTTTTTCGGGAGACTCCTGGGAGTCGTCGCTGTAGCTACGGAGTTCGTGCTTTGTGCGGCGCTTTCGGTGGGTCGCCCTGCGGAAAGAGACCGAGCCATATGGGATAAAACCCGGGTCAATGAAGTCTTTCTGGTGACTGCCGTTTCCATCAACAATGAACTGTATCTGTCATGGAGGACTTTTGTGGTGGCATTCTGGCGGCGGCATTATGCACAGTGTACCTGTGCGGGCTGTTGGCTTGCCGACACTCCTGTCTATTCCATTGTTCACATAGGGCAGTGAGGAGCATTTTGTGTGATATTCACTGGCACAGGAACGGAGCAATATGGGGACAACCCGTTGCCGTGAAGTTGGAACCGCGACTAACTAACTAACTAACTAACATTTGAGACAACACAGCGTCACCGTTACTGGGGAAACTTAGCGCCCTTACTATGTTCACACCATCACAGCATTGTTATTGCCGTGTCGCATTCCAAACTGACCCAAACCCACGCGGTGTTTTATTTTCCACCAGAAGTGTCATTGACCCGAGGACGACGCCCCTACAGTCGAAGCGGTTCCGGCGTGAATGCCTCCCCTCCTCCTCGACACGAAGCTGACCTGGCAGGCGCCCTCGCGTTGGTTAACTAAGGGTCCTAGAGCCGCAGCAGTTACGTAGGTGGATAGTTAAAACAAATTGGTGGACAGGGAGGAAGGGAGAGAGGGCGCGTCTGCGCCACTACCCACCATGGACAGGGAAACGCCCACAACTGATAGCTTATCAAGACGCATAGCGGAGATACACAGTTGGAGAGAGGCGCTGTGGTAAAAGATAATGACAGACAGGCGGAATAAACAGACTATTTTCAGTAGGCAGGGAACTCCGCAAGGAATGTCTTTGACAAACTACAAGTCTCCATGGTGATATGCACGAAGAGTTGACAGACTAAAAGGGGCCAGTAGATACCATGATCATTATCCTCATCACTGTTATGTGTCGTAGCAAATGACGAGGGCGATCACGCTTCTCCACGGCTTTCGATCTTCAGTAAATTGTATCAATTCGTATTTGAATATCTTTTTAAGACATGACAATAGGGCTGTCATGAATGTTCTTTCGCTTCCTTCCACTGCTTGTGATAGCAACAATTAGCGGGCGAGTGGTGATGCGAACAATCAGTGGGTCAGTGATGATACAAACGATAAGTGGGTCAGTGATGATACAAACAATCAGTAGGTCAGCGATGATAACAACGATCAGTGGGTCAGCGATGATAACAACAATCAGTGGCTCAGTGATGATAACAACAATCAGCGGGTCAGTGATGATACAAAAGATCAGTGGGTTAGTTCTGATACGAACAATCAGTGGGTCACTTCTGATACGAACAATCAGTGGGTCACTTCTGATACGAACAATCAGTGGGTCAGTTCTGATAACAGTGGCGTTATTGAGAATGATGTTAACGATATTTATAATGATGTTAACGGTATTGGTAAAGATGGGTCAGTGATGATATGAACAGACAGACAATCAGTGGGTTTGTGATGATACAATCGATCAGTGGGTCAGTGATGACACAAACGATCAGTGGGTCAGTGATGATACAATCGATCATTGGACCAGTGGTGATACAATCGATCACTGGGCCAGTGATGATACAATCGATCATTGGGCCAGTGATGATACAAACGATCATTGGGCCAGTGATGATACAATCGATCATTGGGCCAGTAATGATACAAATCATTGGGCCAGTGATGATACAAACGATCAGTGGGTCAGTGTTGATACAAACGATCAGTGGGTCAGCGATGATAACAACGGTCAGTGGGCGAGTAGTGAGATAATACAGGTAATTCCGTGGAAGGCAATGCCCATGTTGTGTAAAGTGTTAGGCCGCTAGACGCCTATCTGCCTGCCAGTTCCCCCTGTGGTCTTGGGTTCGAATCAGCATCGAAGGCGCATTTGACCTGGGCTCCCAGGCCAATCCAGCCTAAAATGAGTACCAGATAAAGCATCGGAAAGTAAAGGTGGCCCACGTGATACTAACCACATCACCCGCCAAGTGCCGATTGGTCTATACAAAATACGGGCCTGGCACCATATACCATCAAATTCGCCATAACGCATGTAAAAATTCCCTCACTTGTCTTAGTGTGATAGTCTTAACAGTCGAGAGGATCGACTTCATTGCACCGGGTTTTATCCCATATGGCTCGGTCTCTTTCTGCAAGGCGGGCTGCCGAAAGCGTCACACAAAGCAAGAACTCCGCAGCTCCAAACGATGATCCCCAGGAGTCTCTGAGAAAAAAGCACCGAAAGACGTAGCCCGGAATCAAACCCACAGCCTTCGGGGCGCGAATCAGACGGCTTGAATACTTCACCACGGAGGCTCCCGTTTAAAAAAAAAAAATTGGCAGCGGTGGGATTTGAACCCACGCCTCCGAAGAGACTGGTGCCTTAAACCAGCGCCTTAGACCGCTCGGCCACGCTACCTTCGCACTTTATAATACTAAGCTCAACCCTATGGGGAAGCGCACACTGGCCTTCCGGTCCGGTGGTCATATGTTCGAATCCTCTTTATACGTGGGGGGAAAGGGGGGGGGGGGTATTTTTAGGTTTCTGTTGACCCGCAGGTCGACCTATCCTACAAATGGGCACCATGAAATTGTCTAGCAGATGAGGCGACAATGCTAAATGATATGGTATACACATTTGGAGCAAGAATCCCATACCCATAGTCTCATGGCGTGAAAAGATGGGGTTTTAGTCTTTTACCTTAACTTGCTTGTTGTGATCATATACAGAACCTAGCGTGTTAAGCGGTAAAAGCAATGCACGCAGAGGAAAACACATGAAACTTCTCCGAAAGAATAAACTTTCAAAATAATTGGCATTCATTGAGTGTGGACATCACGATTTGTGTTCATAATGCGAGAAGAGAAAATGAACACTGGCGGGATCGATGAGGAAAGAGCAAAAGGAAGACAGAGATAGCAACCCAGACTGTTATGCCAAATGACGTAACTGAGAGCAGATCACAGACCTATTGTGTCGTAACGTACCATGGCTGCTCACATTTACCGGAATGACGCAAAGTTACGATGGGGTTAAACAAAGTGACAGAGTCAGGATAACGTCATGAAGGATGATCCGGCTGATGTAACTAAGATAACGGCATTAGAAGGGTGGAAAAATCTATATCTCGGCTGTAAGTAGCGGCGCTGAGGCGGGCAAAAGAATCGCAAAACGGCAATCAATTAGTTTGATCACCGAGTATCCTATGACACCAATTTAAAATACAGGCATCCTTCTGCTTAGGTCTCCGCTGGGGAGACATGTTAGGGCTACTACAGAGACAACTGCACAGGTGACGTAGCGAAATTGAACGGACTATCTTCTGGACAAACTTAGGTTTGTCCAAATTAAATACTGGCGAACTGTCACACCTACGCAAGTGAGATTCTTGCCCGTAGCGAGGTTACCTGTACGTTTTCCTCCAGCTCACGAAGGCCGTGAAGACACCAACCTGTGGATGTTCGCACAATATGCACCGTCTGACCGAGTGCCTAGAGAACGACGGAATCTTTTCGGGAGATCCGAGTTCGAAGCCTCGGTAAGGTTACGGGCTTTTTTTTGTTAAGTCAGGGCCACATAAAAACAACCCCAAACCCGACTGCACTAGACGGCCTTAATTTCTCAGGCTCAAGACCCCCCCCCCCCCCCTTCCACACACACACAAGCGCCCCCCCCCCCTTGTCCAACACCGCAAGGTACTGGAGGCAGAATGACAGTTTTTAATGGAGCCACGGAACAGCGGGTGGCCTAGTTATCAATATGTCAGCTTCTCCCCCAGTTTGCGAGAAACTACTTCTCTCAAAGTAGTTAAGGCGCCATCTCGCCCTACGACTGTCGTGGAACGCACAATCTTCTTCTTCTTCCTGTGCCCTTTAATCCCCACTGAGGCACGGACCCTCAATCAACTCTAGTCAAGCCGTCCTATCTTTTTCCATACCTGCCTTTAATTCTCTTCTCCGTGTGTTTAGCTCTCTGTGCGTCCACTAGGATCCATATAAGATAGTGTATAGTTAGGTTTTCTCAATGTGTGTCCTATGCAGAGTCATCCTCTTTTCCTCAACTCCCGACTCACTGGCATTCAAAGCATGTTTCTACTGGTTAATTGTCCCAGTGTACATTGTCAATTTTTTGTTTTGTTTGCATATCCTTTACAGGACATCGCTGTCAACATCAGCATCGTTCAGCTGATTGTTGATTTCTTGGCAGGATTTACGCTCAGTAGTTTGCCATTGCTTTCTGAGTGACCGGCTCACATACCCCGTAAGTTACCGACGCGGCCAGAACCGCTACCGATTCTCGCACAGGTTACGTTCCTCACGTGGATATACGGGATTACGGAGAAAGACGTTAACACCTAGGCCAGGGAGACATTGTCAATAGGGAGGCGTTATTCACAGCGCGCTGTGAATAATACTGAGCGTTATTCACAGCGCGGGGTTAGTATTCTTCATGTACATTACCCTCATTTAGAGATGTCAGAAGTATTTTAAAGATATGGAATAATCCATTTAGTTCTGTATGCAGTTCCTAACCCTAACCCTAACCCGAAACTTGAAAAGAACGCACCTTTTTCTATCGCCACTTTCGAACATAAACTTCACATCTGAGCGTTAGAAGGCGTTATTCACAGAGCGCTGCGAATAATCATTTTGTTGTCAATACACAGTCCGACTGTGCCCAGTCGGTGGAAGACGGGTCATTATACTCAACCCTTGCTCTGCCCCAGGGGAGCCACGGTAGCGCATTGGCTAGGAATCTCGAATCATCGGAGAGGAATTTTTTCATTGGTCGCCCAAGTCGACCCAGATGAACCCGGAAGTGCTCTGGAAAGTAAAGACGCGACACTGATAACATCACCCATCGAGCACCGACTGGTCGATCAAATATGGGACCAGCACCATATATTTAATATATCTCAAGGCGTGGGAACGGGTTCTTTACTTGTTACTGTTCCAGGCAGTTGTAGCGTTATAACTACTTCTATCCACCCAAAGACACGATGTTCACGCTTAATTGAACTACAATCAGAACAACGACTGGCATCTTGCCGTCTGGACAGACGATAGTTCGAAAACAGGAGTTATTGCTCTACGTAGCCACAAAGCCTGGGCTGACTGATTAGGCCATGTGTTGCCCATGCAGCATGATCCCTCTCTCTCGGCCTGCCTAGTTTACTCCAGAGGAAAGGTAACACCAATACGTCTAGAACAAGACAAGCTGCAGAAGCTGCCGGATCAGCAAAGCAACACTCTGACTATCCGCCTGTCGCAGCTTCCATCCCAGACCAGTTGCCGACCAAGGCTTTTTGGGCCTGGCTGCCCCGCTATAACATTTAGTTTTTAGGCTGCATTTCCTGACACTAGGATACACTACTCCATCTGGCTTGGTCTTTATCCGGAGAACGGCGAGCCACTGACCAAGAGCCCCACACAAAGCACGAACTCCGTAGCTCCAGCGATGTTCCCCTAGGGAGACCCCGGGAAAAAATCATGAAAGCGGCTAATTAAACTAGAATATTATATACAACATAAGAAAGAGACAAACAGCTTTCTTTGGTCATGTGATGAGAAGAGAGGTATTGGGGAACACCGTGACGACTGGAAAGATCGAGGGGACGAGAGGCAGAGGCCGACCAAGAGAAATGATGCTGGAAGGATTGAGACGGTGGCATGGAGGAATATCAGCAGCAGAGTTGATCCAGAACATCAAAGACCGAGATCTGTGGAGAGACATGAATGCCTACGCCAGCTGGCAGGGCACTTGATGATAATGATGCGCTGAACAATGCAGTTCGAGGAACGAACCTACGACCTTCAGAACGCGAGACAAATGGCTTAACCATTTAACCCTCTTTCTACCCCCCCCCCCACCCCCCCCCCCAAACAAAAAATCGGAACACTACGCTAAACACGTTAATTACATATCCTTTACAGGACGTCGCAGTCAACCCCAACACTTTTGGCTGTTCGTAATTTCTTGGCAAGTTTACGTTGAGTAGTTTGCCACTGCTTTCTGAACGACCGACACCCATACCATTTTCAGGAAAAAAACCAACGCGGGGCGGTCTGCTGCCAAATCGCACGCAGCTGAGTTTCGAACGCGGTATGCGGGTTTACGAACTGCGTCCGTAACGCCTTCGCCAAGGAGCTGGTGAACACTACGCCACAGAAGAAAACAAAAACAACAAGAAGCCACAATACAAATTCTGATACAGTAAGCAGACATAACAACTGTCTGATAACAACAGAAGGCGGCAAGAGATGCACAGCGTGTAAGATCTAAAACTATTCAACATAGACTTGTTACAAAATAGGTTAAGCCCGGAAACAGACAGGACAAAAAGTTCATTGCTTCACGCGCACAGTAAACGTTGGCCTATTGTGTTGTGTTAACCCACAAGACAACAGTCACCTGATCTGTCAATGACTTTTTATCATGCTGAGCCTTGCCTGCTGTTAAACGTATTTTTTAAAGGCTATGTGGTTTTTGTGCGTCAGAGAGAGAGAGAGAGAGAGAAGAGAGAGAGAGAGAGAGAGAGAGAGAGGGTGGGGTGGGGAGGGGGAGGTGTCTGCGACTGGCTGTAGGACAGTCGACTGGGGAGCGAGTGGGCGTGTGGGGCTGGAGTGTCGGCGTGCATCTTCAACAGACTTGTGGATGGGTGGATGTAAGGTTGAGGGGGGATGCTGCGTTGTTGACTAGAGTTAGGCAGTGGATAACGCATGGTTGTGTTATGTTGAGTAGAGTTGTTGAGTGTGAACGATGCACCGTTGAGTCGAGTTGAGTGTGAACGTTGCACCGTTGAGTCAAGTTGAGTGTGAACGATGCACCGTTGAGTAGTGTTGAGTGTGCTTGCTTGCTTGTGTTCGCTGGCTGTGAACTCCAGCACGAAGTCCTGTGTGTCGGATGAAGACATCCTGTTGTCCAACATCAGTGTGATGTCATACAGGACCTGAGGTTTGCGTGAGTATCCGTTGTTCCATGTCTGGCTTATTGGTGTGCAGACTGGTGGTTCCTCGCCGTGCAGGCAGATACTCTCCGACTTTGGAAGAATCAGCGATCCTACTACGTTAGCCAGGACCCCGAAGGGACCTATGAGTGTGAACGATGCACCGTTGATTAGAGTTGAGTGCGGGTGATGCATTGTTGAGTGAAGTTTTTAAGCGTAGAAGGCGCATTCATTCATCAAGTGCCGTGCCGGCTGGCGTAGGCGTTCATGGCTCTCCACAGATCTCGGTCTTTGGTGTTCTGGATCAACTCTGCTGATGATATTCCTCCATGCCACCGTCTCAATCCGTCAGCGTCCGAAGACGCATTACTGAGTAGATTTGCTGACGGCGGATGCTGTACTGTTGAATATATTAAATGTGGGTGATGCATTACTGAGGAGAGCTGTTGAGTGTGCATGATGCTGTTGGAGAGAGTTGCCGAGTGGGTAATTAATTAACTGCCGAGTAGAGGAGTTAATGATGAGTTGCATGAACGGACTAGAAAAGGAAAAGCAGTTGTTGGGGTCAAACAGTTGTAAGAGAGTGGACACTCTGAGGTCACCGATGACTGTGATGGGGTCATAACTGTCCAAGTTTGGGGATGAGGACAAGGAAGAAGGGGTGAAGGAAGAGGAGTGGTGGAGGCCGAAATACAAGTGAAAGAGGAAGTGATGGACAGGTGGCGAAGGAAGAAGTGGAGGAGGTGGTAATGAATGAGGAGGATGTGGTGGAGTAGGAAGAAGTGGCGGAGGAAGTGCTGATGGATATAGTTGTGGAAGAGGAATAGGTAGAGGGAGGGGGGTATGATGGGGGAGGAAAAAGTCTGCACGTTTGTATGAGAGAGAGAGAGAGAGAGAGAGAGAGAGAGAGAGAGAGAGAGAGAGAGAAAGAGAGAGAGAGAGAGAGAGAGAGAGAGAGAGAGAGAGAGAGAGAGAGAGAGATGTTGATATTATCATAACTCATATGCCACAATCCCGTACGTATGACAAGCCAACAACTCGTCTGAGCTAAAGTCGGGCTAAAAGTTAACCACAAGCACAAACTTAGTGATAAATGATACATACAAGCAATGGTAACATCTGACAAAGCTTAATGGCCATCCGTTATCTGGGGGTGTGACGAACACGAACACACACACAAACATCCACACACAGACACGCATACAGTTCATTACGACCAGGCCAGGAACAGGTGCCACGTGTCACACACTCTAAGGCGGCGGTCCTGCACTGTGGGGGGCGACACAAGCCTAGACACAAACACACCACGCACGACTAGGGCAGGTTATACACATTGTCAGCTGTGTGAAAGCACGCCGAGGACACGACTACACATCAGTTACGCGTGCCCTCCCCCTCTCTCATCACACCCAGACACACCACATCACATATGACGGTTTCCAGGCACGGGGTAACCACAACTGAATGTCGGACGTTGCCAAATGCTAGACAATACGATCGCACATTCTTAAACATCCGGTGTGCTGATGCCGAGGCAGCGGGTTCAACATTTAAACCGGTCAGTTGAGACTAAAATGTTGACTTCTCGTTCTTGGCTTGCGGACGTAAATTGCAAGTACCTTAGAAGTCGGAGTGGGGTCGCCTAATGGCGAGGGACACTGGTAATAGGGATAGCTAATCCACAAGCAAAAATAATTCCTGTGCAGTATTTTTTGTAGCATGTGTATGGATACGCATGATGTCATGGGGGGGGGGGGGGGGGGGGGGCTTTGCAAGGCAGGTTCCGGTTGGAACTAAGTCTCTAGACCAGTGTTTCCCAACGTGGGGCTCACGCCCCACAGGGGGGCAATTTGACTGTTAAGGGGGGCAATTCGAAAATGGAAGAAATCGGCTGAATATAACAAAACGGGGAGACTTGAGACTGAAGTTAACTAAATTGGAAACCTGACATAAGATCTCTTTGCAGCAAGCATCAAGCGCAAGGATCTCACTAAATTTAAATAATAAATAATTACTAATAATTAAAATAATATAGAAAAATCTTTCATTAAAATTATTTTGTACTTGAATTTCAGTTCTCCATTATATGTTTTGAAAATTTACTTACTGTGTTTGCTCAATAATTACCTAGTGATTTCTTCCTAAAACCTATCATTCAAGTTTCTTTAGTGAACTTTTCAATTTTTGAATATTAAAAATAATGTATATGTTGAGGGGGGAGGCATGGGGCGGGGGAGGGGGCAATATGAATTTTAGAAAGGCTTAAGTGGGGCATGGTACAAAAAAGGTTGGGAAACACTGCTCTAGACCAACTTCCTTTCGAAGGAAGCAAGCCCCGTAAATGGCTCAAACGACCTGATCGTCAATGCTTTGGGCTTCAAATGGCTTAAGCCTTAAGCCATAAAACGCATATTCTAGACCAGTGGTTCTCAACCTTTTTTGGCCCATGCACCCCTTCACTATATGTTCAGAACGTCACCCTCCCCCTTTCGTATTTCCTCCATATAACACCCCCCCCCCCTTTTTTTTCCAATCCATTATACGTAAAAATGGAAGCTAAATTTAATAACACATACTAGACGTCTACATAAAACGCGATTTGCGGGTCTTCTTACGTTATAAAATGAATTTCAGAAGGGCGAGAAGTACAGAATATCGAATCTTAAAGTATGGAGGAAAAAAATATCAAGTAATCGGTTCTTGTATTAATGCGATCTTGAAATAATCTTAATCCCCCCCCCCCCCTTCCTCGAAACCCCAAAATTCCCCCCTGAAAAAGGGGGGGGGGGGGGGGATTCCCCACCGGTTGAGAAACACTGTTCTAGACGATTCACACCAAAAAAAAAAAATAGAAAGTGCAATGCAGATATCTCGAAAGAAGTTAATTCACAAAGAACTGGTTACACGCATCAGAAGCAGACAGGTCACATTTTTTGGTCATGTTATGAGAAGGAAAAAGCTGGAGAATGTGGCTACAACGGGAAAGTTGGAGGGGAGGAGGGGCAGGGGGAAACCGAGAGAGAAGATGCTGAGCAGTCTGACATAATGGTATGGAGGAACATGGGTATCAGACATGATTGGCAGTTCACGAGACAGAAGGCTGTGGGACAAATATGAACACAAACACGACATGGACTACAAGAAGAAAGCTCTTTACCTTTCCTTTGGAGACTCGGTACACAAGGGTGGCCCTGTTATACAAGTGTGACCCCGGTACACAAGGACGACCCCGGTACACAAGGGCGACCAGAGTGCAAAACCATCTAATACAGCTAAAGGCACTCCTATGCAACAGGAACTGCACAAAGCCGTTGAGCTTTTCCCCGTCTCATTTTGACAGAAGAATGAGCGGAAATATTTTTCATCCGTCACCAGACAAATATGTTATTTACAAGCTCGTTTTGCACAACTACTATACAGTAGTGGCTTGTCACCCTCCTCCCCCCCCCCCCCTTTTTTTTTTTACATACACAAGACACGATTATGGATGTTTGTATGCGTATGTGTGTGTATTTGCTGAAGCGTGAACATTATTATGTATGGCAGATTCTGAATTACGTAGGGCCATGTAGAGGTGTCCTACAACTAACTGCACGATAGTTTTAGATTTCGGCACGCAATATGTTGTTGTTGTTGTTGTTGTTCTCTTCTGCTTCCAGAGAAGTGCGTCACAACTAGTTATGCACCCCGTGGATAAGTGCGTCCGACATCGGCATGGATGTGTGTCAGGTGTTCTTCATCTAGGACAGATTCCATCCCAGGTAACGGGCGCTAACTACCCGTGCGTAGATTTACT